>CM068313.1:58413876-58446376 GCA_034766995.1 Acanthacorydalis orientalis
AAGAGGAAGATATTGCATGTGGACGACGAAAGAGAATAAGATTTCTGACAGATTTTGAAAGAAATTCATCACCGGCAAAATACTGAAGTTGCTATTGATGGAAGAGTTTAGAAAAAAATCGAAACAGATTGCTCTCCAAGGAATCCATCTCTTCATACTATTTTCAAAGATGTATCTGGCCCAACTTAACATGCCAAACGATACAAAATGATAAAATGGAACGTTTTTCAATGCAACTTTATTCCTCAAATAACTCTACTCTAACAACTTATAAAAGTAAACCAAACGAAAAAGTACTTCTACTAAGTTCGTTGCATAAATCCGTCATAGTGGAAAAACCCAAAAAACTTCTTCCTGAAAGCATTAAATTTTATAATAGCACAACATTTGGGATCGACATGACCAAATGACGAGAAAATATTGTGTGAAATGTAAGTGCCGTATATAGCCTATGCATGTATTTTACAATATCCTCGATTTATCCATACTCATGGGTTCTGTACAAAGAAACGACAGGTGAAAATATTTCACGTAAAGACTTTGTATTCCAGTTAGAAGAACTTGCAACGGAATATAAGGAATGTCTAGAAAGAACAACTTATACGGTGACATCTTCAGCAGCGTCAAGTAACAAGAACAAAAAAAGTGCGAAATAAAGTATTGCTTAGGTAATAGAGTGACTAGAACTTGCTTCCAGTGTAAAAAATATAATAGCGGAAAGTGCTTAGTAGAGCAACCATTCATATGTAAAAATTGTTGTATTGAATGAGGAAATATAATTTTATTACAACTCTATTTTTATGATTAATATTTTTTATTATGAAGATTGAATTTTTATATATGAAGGATGAGTTTCTTAAGTTAATAATATTACAATGATTAATTATTTATCTGATAAAAATAAAAAAAATTAAAAAGAGAATATTTTTTAATAATTATTTTTACAGTTATTCGCATTCAAACGCGAATGTGTTGAAAGTATAAATATAAAAGTATCAAAAACATATACAAAAATTATTTAACATACAATAGATGAGTTAGTTATTTATTGATATGAAATAAAATCAGCTACTCACCAATGATCAGCTCTACCAGTATATCTTGAGTCCATGTTTGTGAATATACCATTATATAGTACCTGTGCAAAAATTAAAATTATTTAGTGTAGTTTAATAGTCAACTTTTTATGATTACTTTGTTAATGATAATCATGGAAAAAGTTAAAAAAGAAATAATCCAAAATTTAGAGTTCTTACATTTTATTATTTTCAACTATTAGTAGTAAAGACGCATATAGCAGTTAAAAATTATATTTATTAATGAAAATAGAGACAATTGGCTTGGAAACATATCCTCTCGGGAGAAACAAGTTCATTTTGTTCCTACAAGATAGTATTCTGGAGTCCTGGAATTAACCAATTCATCTAAATCGCTTTCTTCGTAGATTCTTGATCATTGAAAATCTTCTACAGTAGGAAATTAATCAAATGTTTAAAAAAATAATAATCTATCAGAAAAAGGTGAGAAGAATAAGATGGATGAGGTAAGAGTTCATAACCTAGTTGATTTATTTTTTTTATCATTTATGAGATGTGTGGTTGGGCGTTGTTACGAGATCAGACAATTAAGTAATGCGACAAAATTCAAAAATCGAGTATATTTAAAAATTAAGGTACATCGCTGCAATCCCCTTCAAAGTAGTCCCCTCCCGCATCTATACACTTATTCCAGCGAGTTTTCCAGTTTTCGTAAAAAATTCTGGAACACTTCTTGTGGGACCTCTCCGAGTACCCTCGTCACAGATTCTTGGATATCTTCAACGGAGTCAAAATATCGACCTTTGACGAATTTTTTCATATGGGGGAATAGGAAAAAGTCGCAGGGTGACATGTCCGGTGAATAGGGCGGTTGTGGTAACGTTGCGATGCCTTTAGACTGACAAAAACTGAGAGACACTGAACGCACTGTGACAGGGAGCATTGTCGTGATGCAGAACCCAAGTCTTCGCGATCTCTGGACGCACTCTGAGCACCCTTTTTCGTAATTTTTCGAGCACATTGCGGTAAAATACTTGATTTACGGTTTGTTCAGGTGGTACGATTTCTTTGTGAACCACCCCTTCGCTGCGCATTCGCGTCGGTTCGCACTTGAATTGGCCTTCCGCTCCGCGCCTCGTCTTTGACGCTCTCAAGGCCTTTTTTAAAATCGACATGCCACCGAAGCACCTGACTACGACTCAGGGTATCACTACCATACACTAAGCACTTTTTCATAAGTTTCTGTCGCGATTTCGCCGAGTTTTGCACAAAATTTTATCGCGCACCGTTGCTCTAAATTTCTCTGTTCCGTTTTCGTGACATGCACTACTCGCGCGTTGTTACAAAACACTAAACAGCTGGCGAAGAAATGATCGTACGAGGGTGGTCAAGGTCTCAATCGAGAGAGTAGGGATCTGCTATTACGGTGGCGGAGTTACAGGTTCGCAGTGTTACCACAGGCCGAGAAAAAAATCGGTCGCATTACTTAATTGTCTGACCTCGTATGAAGAAGAATTGTTCCTCTTCGATTCACTAATGCTGGCCGTAAACGATGCAATTTCTCATGCAGTCTTTTCATTTTTCAATTTCCTGACATTTTTTTGTTATTATTGTTTCATCAGGATTTAAAAAGTTGTAGTAAATGATGTCTATTGCCGACCACCAAACAGTGACCATAATCTTTTTTCATGAAGCTTCAGCTTAGGAAACTATTTTGGTGCTATTTTCTCCTCGGTCTAGTCGTTGTGATGAACTTTTCCGATTGTTTCACATGTGACAATGTGATCAAGAAAAGTATCATTTTTGTACCACAAAAGAAGCGCAGAGCAGACTGTTTCACCGAATTGATTGATGTTCGTTTAATTCATACGGCACCCATTTATCCTAGCTTTTTGTTTTTCCAATTAGGCTCAAATTTCGAACAACTATTAAATGATCAACATTGAGTTCTTCTGCCACTTCTCGAGTTGTTTTACGTGGGTCCGCTTCAATAATGGTTCTTAAATCATTATTGTCTATAGATGAAGGACGTCCACGACCCTCCTTATCATCAAGGTTTTCGTTTCCGGCACGAAATTTTTGGAACCAGTGTTGAGCTGCACGTTCACTAATTGACTCTTCGTCAAAGTCAAATTTTATATTTCGAGCAGATTCTGTTGCTTTACGTCCTAATTTAAACTTGTTCAACAAATTCATGCTACTTTTCTTTCTTTCAATGACTAATTTAAGAGGTTATATCCAACAATACTAAAGAATGAAAACAATAAGACATAATCTGAAATCAGTAGCATAAATTTCATTGTTTACAATGATGTATTATATGACTATAACAAAATATAACGGTAACTAGAACAATCGGCACAAAACTTAATATGGGAAAAACCGCAATTATTTTTGCACCTACGGAATAATTTGAAATGTCTTTTTGATGCAGTTAATGTCTACAATCTGGTGCACAAAAAACGAAGGGATTTGAATAGTTAATAATTTTTGTTTATATTTTATTTCTTTCCTTTTCAGAATTTTATAAATTAAACTTGTGGAGTTTATTATGGAAATATACACGACGGAACAAGGTACCATAATAATTGAATTTTATTTTGAAAATTAGTGTTTAATTGTTTTGATGCTATGAGCATATCGTCGTTATTTTAATGTTCGAACAAGACCATCAGAGTCGATGATTTATCATGTACATGCACATTTTCAACAACAAGGTGCATCGAGTAACCGTCCAAGATCTGGAATACATTGTTCTGCTTTGACTGACGAAAATAGTCAACATGTACAGACAGGGAAGTGTTGAGTAAAGTTCTGAAATATCGCGAGGCGAACACGCAGGGCAATTAAAATCGTTGTTTCTTGAAATTATACGTTCACCAAAAATATTCCGTTCTATAAAGAGACTTAACTGTGTGGTCCCATCTTGTTGGAACCACGTCTGTAGACGATTATCAATAACTGGTCTCAAAAAAAATGTCTATCATCGTACGCTATTGAGCACCATTAATAGTAACAGCCGTACAGTCTTCATTTATGAATAAATAAGGGCCTATAATCCATTCGAACTTTATTCTGTACCGAATGGTACACTTAAGTGGTTGTAATTTTCGCTAATGAAGTGCTCGGCAGCCCATATTCTACAATTTTGTCTGTTCGCGAACCCTTTTTCAGTGGAAATGTGCTTAATCATCTTTTATGATCAAATTGTGAATTCATTCCTTATTTTCTTCTACTTATTGATAAAAGCGAATTGCATAATCAATGTGATGCTGATAATCTGTTGGATTTATCTCTTGTCCCAGCTACACTTCGTATAGGAACATTTTCATTCTGGCTAGAATCCTTTGCAATGACCTCAGAGATATTTCAAGTTGGGTCGAATGTCTTCTGATAGTCATTTCAGGACTTTTCTTCAAAACTCTCCTATCTGTACAGTTTGAATATTTTCCCCAATTAGAGCCGTACGATGTCTTCCAGATCTTGGACGGTTACTAATTTTACCTTGTTGTCGAAAACGTGCAATCAAGTGATTAATCGTTGACTCCGATGATCCTATTCGAATATTAAAATAACGTCGATATGCTCGCAGCATCAAAATAATTGAACGCTGGTTTTCAAAATAAAATTCAATTATTTTGATACTTTGTTTCGTCCTATACCTTTTCATAAGTTCCATAAGTTTTATTTATAAAATTCTGAATTATAGACAAAAAAAAACATTAATACAAAAAAATAATTAACTATTAAAACTCTTTCGTTCTTTTTTGCCACTCTGCATTTGAAAATAATTTGAAAAGTTAAAAGATGATAATGGTTCGGGTATATGTACATATATATATATACATATATATATATATATATATATATATATATATATATATATAATATTCATACATTGTTGGAAATGTATGCTAATTATATCCTGTATCACGCAAAATATGTATTCAGTGATTCCATTGAAATAAATTTTCAACCTAACGAACTATTTCATGGATGGCAAGCGAGTACAGCTGGCATCCCATTCCCGCAGGAATCGCAAGTCGTTGCCGCTTATATTCAGTTTAATCCTCCCATGGTGGCGCGTTATGCACCGGTAATAGTGATTCTGTGTTCTAGATACAGCAACATACATGCACTACTGTCTGATAGAGACAATAATTCGAGTCACGCCACGTCATTTGTATAAATGTTCGAGTGTGATTCGTATATCAGCGTCAGAATCATCATCGTCGCCTCCAGCCCTAGCTGATTATGTTGTTGCAACAGTTAACCTACATTTAATTCTCTACCCGTTAAGCTATCGGCGGTCGAACTACATCACAGGCCATTTGTTGGTGTTTGTGATGAGCGGCAAATGCGTGTTTCGACGGCGTCCACGGCCGGGCGTCGACGCCGTTCGTTCCAGCGTGATGTATGGGCGGACGAGCTGGAATTGTGCAGTGCGAGACGCTGGGAACGTCCCGCGAGCGATGCGAGATGTAGACAACGATGGTGTCGGAAACAACCAGACAGAGGCGGACGGGAGGACGGCTCATTCTGTTCGACGAGCGCAATTATCCTCTATTGTGTGTAACTAGTTCGGATAGATGGCTACGAGGGAAAACCGTGAAAGCACCATAGACGGAGGAATATAAATGTTTTATTTGCAGCTTTTATCAGAAAAATATTTTAGATTAACGACTATATAATGATTTATTACCATCCTCTAATGCGTTGCACTGAACTAAAATCATATTTTAAAGGCAAAATATAATATATTCTATAATTTAAAAAAACGAATATTGTCTTGCTGGATTTTTAATATATATTTTTTTACATTTCCTAGTCCAAAATACAGAATACTTGCCATAAACTATTATATAAATTTTATGTAATTATCATTGTTAACAAATTCATTTAAAAAATTGTTTATTTATCTTCCTTAGCTTTTATAAATATTATTTATTAACAGTGTATACCATTCGGAGAAAACTAATTATATATTTGGTTGGTAGGGAAATAATTGTGGTTTTTGATTTCTGAATTCTAACTTTATTTTTTTCAATGAAAGTATCATTTCATGGTGTTCGTGTTAATATTAGGTAACCAAGAAAGTTCTGTCGTTTTTGAATTGAGAAAAAATACTTGTGTATTTTTAAATAAAATAACTTTATTCGTCAAAATATCCACCTTCGCATTGACCAACCCTTTTCTAGCGAAAGGATAATTTATAAATTCCATTTTTATAAAACGGATTATTTTTATTTTCCAAAAATGTAGACATCTCAATTTTTCTTCATTATTAAACTGTTTACCATGCAAATGATTGTCCAAAGATAAAAATAGGTGATAATCTAATAAATATATGTTTGGAGAGTATATGAGATGGGGGAAGATCACTCACCTTAAATTCATAATTTTTGTTCTGGTCTCTACTACAACGTGTGGTCATGTGTTATCTTGCAAAAATAAAACTTTTTTACGATTTACAATTACTGGCTGTTTTTGTTGTAATGTATCGTGTACTCGTTGGAGTTGTTCACTATATTTTTTTCCGTTAGGATTTGACCCACTTGCAGATATTCATGATGATTAATGCTTTTTGAAGTCCACCAAATACAGAGAAGAAGTTTTCATGTTGTTAAGATTCCTTTAGGACTTTGTGGGACAGAATCTCCTAATGAAATTCAGTGGTGAGTACGTTTGTAATAGGAAAAATTAATCCATTTTTCAACAGTGATCAAAATTTGATCCAAAAAGGTTTCTGATTTTAGTCGAGAAATAAGAGATATACAGATTGTAAGACGCTGCAATTTGTTATTGGGAGTTATTCGTGTGGTACCAATTTACTTAATTTCTACTTCTATCCTAGTTTGTGTAAATTCTTCCGTATTGTTTCCTCACTTACTTTGAACAATTCTGCAAGCTGTTGACACTTTGAAATGGAATTTGTTTCAATCATTGTCTCCGATTCGTCGATATTTAAATTTGATGGTCTACCTATTTTGGCCTCGTCATTAATGGATTCATCCCCGACAGAAAAATTTTTAAACTATCTTTGTATTTTCTCCAAACGCAGTACAAATTCTTTTTGCAGTTTTTGTTGCGTTAGTCCCAATCATAAATTCATAAAGCAAACACGCACGTACTACACTATTTTTCACAGACATATTTAAGGGTTGCATTTATTTTTTAAATTAAAGTGAACAGTTTTTGAGATTCATTTAAAACACATGATAATATTACTGATAAACAATTCTTGGAATTTTGTCCGATAACAAGTGCAAATAATTTTTGGAATTATTGTACGTTATGATAGCGACAGAACTTTATTGGTTACCTAATATAATATATTCTATAATTTAAAAAACATATTCTCTTACTAGTTTTTTTATATATTTTTTTAACAGTTCCTAGTCCAAAATACAGAATACTTATCATAAGCTATTATATAATTTTATATAAATATAATTGTTAACAAATTCATTTAAACAATTATTTATTTATGTTCCTTAGCTTTTATACATTTTATTTATTTATAGTGTGTACATTCTTAGAATATTAATTATATATTTGGTTGGTAGGAAAATAATTTTGGTTTATGTTTATGAATTCTAGTTTTATATTTTTCAATAAAAGCATCATTTCATGGTGTTCGTGTTAGTATCATTTTAAAGTACATTTCTCGGAGTGTATTTTGGTGGCATCGACTTTGGTTTTAATATTAATTTTGCTTCCAGTTGGGTTATTGATGGCAAAGAAACAAAAGAGATCAATTAATCAGAACCATGAACAATATTTCGAGAGCTTGCACAAAAGTTAGGCGTTAGTCATCCAATAGTTCTGAAGCACTTAAAAGGGCTAGGAAAATCAAAAAATCTTGATTAATACGTGCCGAACGAACTAAATAAATCCAATAAAATTGCCGTTACGAGATTTTCTTTTATGCAACAGGTTTTTTTTACGCTTTTTTTATGCAACAGAAACGATAAATTTCTCAATCGTATTGTAACATGCGACGAAAAATGAATCCTTTACGACAACAGGAAGAAGTCTTCACAATGTTTGGACAAAAATGAAGCCCCAAGCGTTTCGCGAAACCGAAATTACATCACAAGAAAATTATGGTGACTGATGGTATGCGCTCGGTATAAGTCACTACAATTTGTCGAATCCTGGTGAAACAATTACAGCTGAGAATTATTCTCAAGAAATCGTCAAAATGCATCAATAACTGCGACGTCTGCTCCAGTTCAGATTATTAACCTGTTATCTGTGTCACCCAATTTAAAAGTGTGTACGTACATTGTGTCACAAAATGAAGGGATGACGAGAATACTCATCAAACTGAGTGTATGCAGTTGATGTTAAATTGAATTAAATTATAACGAAAAAGCATTTGATTTTTTTGAGAAATCAATAATTTTATAGCTCAAATTAATCTTTATGACGAGTATACTCGTCATACATAGCTAACAAGTTAAATAGCTTTCATCTTTTTGTAATAATAGTGAAAAAATGTATATTTTCATGTACTTTTCCCAATGCGCATTAATAAATACTATTTTTTTTAGTTTATTATTTGTATTTAATTATGTTGTTCCTTACTTTTGATAGGGTGCACAGGTGATGTACAATGTATGATATACATGATCTATTTCATAACAATCCATAAAAGTTAACACCTACTATAATGAAGTGAACAAGATATTATACATCCCCAAAAACCATTTTATTAAAACAGATTTTCAATGAAATTATTTTTTCATATAGTTTAACAACCAATTTATTATGTTAGATGCTCCAAATAATTTTAATGTCCGTAAAATTAATTCACGAACGAAAGGTCAAACAATATATCGATTTTCAGCATTTCATTTGAATTAATTATACTCGTACAGCAGTCAAAAGTATTGATCACTCATTTACAGATTTTTATTTGACTTCTAGTCGATTCTCCGCCACTGATTGAATTTCGAATGCGTCTCGGTCAAATCGCTATGGAATCATCATGCCGTCGTCACGTACACATTAGTGCCATTGTGAGCCATCCGGAATCGTATAACGACGACAAGTATAGCAATAGTATGTTGCTACGACTGCCTACCTACCAACCTACCTATCCATTCAGTAAGTCTCGACCGTAGAGTGGACATTCTGCTTGATTCCCACCAAATAGCCAATCGGTCCGCACTACAATATTTGACATGTTGACATCGAAAATAAGATATCGGATTTTAACGGATAAATTCGACACCAGTTAGTTTTCTCTTTCTATCTTATCGTCTGTATTCTTTTGTGAGCATGTGAAATGGTAATTCTAATTAAAGTGCATGATTGGAATCTATAGAGGTTCTAAAATGTAAAGAGATTTCAGTGCTAAACGTTTATCATTTGATAAAATCTTTTTTTTATTTTATTTATCCGAGTTTATATTAGATTTTATGTTATATATTAGGGGTATTCATAAGTAACCAATCTTTTTTAATAAATAAATTATTAGGCTGGTAGAAAAATAATTTCCATTTATGATGTTCAAACACATATACATTTTTCTCTTTTTATTTTTCCTTGCTGTTTTAAGTGGTTCAGAACTGTTTGGTGACTATCGCCTAACTTTTTTGCAAAATATCAAATTAGTGTGCGTGTTCCGATTTAATTCTGATTCCATTTACAGAGATTATTCAACAGGACAAAGCATGGTTTATAAATGGCATTCTCTTTTCAAACATGAAAAAGAAGATTTAGAAGACGATTACGTCTCTGGACGCCCGGTCAAGACAACCACCTCAGACATTGTCGAAAAAGTTGAAAATCTTGTATCGGAGATTGTCGACTAAAGAAGAAAACTCGAAGAAATGACTAGAGCATCCGATACCACTACCCTCAGAATCTTGTATGATCATCTTGGAATGAATAAGGTGAGTGATAGATGAGTGCCGAGAATGTTTACAGTGGTGCAAAAGAGGTGACGAATTGCATGCAGTCGGGAGTTTTTGGAGCCGTGTGAAAACGATTTTTGTGCGATTGTGGACAGAATTATTACCCGAGACGAGACTTGTGTCCATCACTATTAACTTGAGAACAAACAAGAGTCCATGTAATGGCTGAAAAAGAGGGCATGCTCACTCAAGAAATTCAAGGTGTCGCACAGTGGTCGGGAATGTAACATTAGGTGGACAAAAGTCACCTTTCGAGTATAGTAGAAACGCAATTATATCCTGTACAATCATTTTAAACACTCTAGAGACAAGTAATTCGCGATCAATGACGAAAAATATTGCGAACTGCGAAGTATGAATGAAAATAAAGTTGGAAAATCAGCTAGAATTGCAGTGAAGAGACATGCTATTTCTCATGTGTATAATTGTTTCAGTTATGTCCTTAACACACAGGATAGCATTACTGTTTCATTTTTATAAGACAGAAAGTGTGATAAAACTATTCAAAACAGAAAAAATATTTAACACTTCAATATTTACAAAGAACCAATCGATTCAATCAATAATTTTAACAATTAAGTTTCTGTAAAATGATATATACTTTTTCAAAAATAAAAATCATGTAAATATACTTTTCAAGTTAAATATTTCCTATTCAAATTTTCCAATGAATTCTTTAAAAACTTCACTAGAATTGATTGTCATTTAACTGTGCTGCTAAGGATCAACTGTTTTTGTTAGCATAAGAAATATTTAAATTTCATAGTAAATAGGAATGAAAGATACATTATATATATTATTTGACTCTCAGACGTGAATAAATATTGTATTTACTTTGATTTGTTTGATAACTTATTCAAATATGTAGGTATATAAATAAACCCTTTATTGTAAGGCATTGTTGTTGTACAAATAAAAAAATGTATTTTTTATTGACATGAAAATTTTGTTTTATTTACTTCGAATATATAAATGTCAAACAATATAAATTATATACTATTATGTATTTATGTATATATTTAGGCATGATATATACAGACATACAAACACACACTTCAATATTTTTTTTATAATATTAATATTCTGTTGTAAGTGACTCTAGAATTCGAACATGAAGTATTTATTTAGAAAATCTGATAATGTATTTCATTCAGTGAGCAAAAATGAAATATTTCTTTTTGTTATTCACTATTTATTCAAATTCACTTTATTTGAATATTTTGTCATGGTAAATACAGATTGCTGAAAAAGGAGTTTGAATAGTTAATACTTGTTTTGTTTAAATATCTTTTTTTCCTATTTTTTTAGGATTTTATAAATAAAACTTGGTGAATTTATCATGAAACAATGTTACAAATAATAATTGAATTTCATTTAGAAAATCAGCGTTCAATTATAGGTCTGCTTGAATGATATAAATTGGTAATTAAAATATTACATAAACAGCGGTGGATTCATTGACGGTTAAAATTCATATAATATTAAACGAAAACTATTAATATAGCAAATGTAGGCGAAAGGTCTTCATTTTAACAAGTAGTGAATTTCGACTTTTGTTAACCCCTTAAGCAGTTGGTTTATTTTGAGAATGTGCACTGGTGTGCTTAATTATTTCTAGGCCATGACGAGTATACTCGACGAAAACACAATAAATGCACTTGCTGTAATATTGAGTTAAATTATAAAAAAATGATAAATTTTTTTGGTTGTTTCTTTGAAAAATTTTTAATTTTGTTGATAAGTAATTCACGAACCGTATTTTATTACTGTTTATTCGCATCCATTTTTTTATCTTGACTCTTGTTTCAAATTCAGGCGACTTTCCAAATATTGTTCAGCATATAAATTAGTTCGCTCCACTATTATGTTAAGCAAGTCATAATCTAAAAAAATTTCTATATAGAACACACATTTGGTTTTTGACGAATGAGGAGTAATGAAATTTGGGCAAGTATGAACAGTAAATTTAAATGGTGTTCTCTCTCCATCTGTAATATTCCATTGTACATTTGAATTTTTATTTTCTTTATCGCGTTCATTACCTTATTCATCCTCATCACTACTTTCATCAGAAGATGTTGAAATTGCTGATATTATTTTCTGTGGTGTTGTAAATAAAACCCCATATTCATCAGTCTCTTCAACCAAATCACTACTTTCATCAGAAGACGTTACAGGTGTTATCGCTCTTCTCCGTTTTCTTAAATGTAAAGATATATTTTCATCACTATTAGTAAAACTCATCTGGGAGGATAAATAAAAACATTAATCACTTCACAAGTTTTTCTATTACACCCTATAATGCCTTTTATAGATAGCAGATGTTAGTTTCACAAAACAAAGACTAAACTGATTAGAAATATTCTAAAATGTGCTAAAATTACACACACACACACACACATATATATATATATATATATGTACCTTAATTTTAGAATAAATAGCAAAAGCAAATCTTTTTTCTACATGACAAGTATACTCGACATTAAACAAAAAAAAAATTGGTAGATAGTGTCGGAGTCACTAACTGAGGTTTTTGGCGGATAACGTCTTACCTAAGCGGTGTTGTCGTGGCGTGGTGTTTGTAAGGTTCGTAAGAAAGAAATGAGCACAACAAACGTGTGTGTATTTTTATTTATTTCTCACAATGCTGACTAATTTGTAAAATTTTGTTAAAGACAGGACAATTGTACGAATAGTACAATGTGTAAGACTTACATGCCACACTCATATCTCTAGAGAACATTAAGTTTATAGTGGTATTCTTTAAAGTTGTGAAGTCAATTGGATCCGCGTTCAAGTTCAATCTAAACTTGTCGTTCAAAAACTGTTTCAGACGATCGTTCGACACATCAGTGATAAAGTCCCCGGTGAGCAGAAGTGGTATGTTGGGATCGCAGTGCCAGTCACTAATTATTGTTCTGACATGCTCTGTTGTAGTAAAGCATTAGTTGAAAAATAAACATCTCGATACAATCGAGTGGTAAGTGTGCTGTCTTCAGCGGATACGCTAAACCGTTAATTTTACTCAACGTTGGCACCTTTCTTTGCTTTACTAATGTAAAGCAGTTTGAGCACAACATAAATTGTTGAACATGTTAATCTGTAAATTCCTGTTATAAGAATTACAACATACCTGCATTTGGTCATTTTAAATTATTTTGGAACCATATTCGGTCACAAACTCCACAAACAGAACCCAACTTGTTGCCATAAAATATCTCTTAAAAGTGCTCCGTCGCCAAACGCCATAGGGTTTTAAACGCTAAATCTCGATTCTCAAACATTACATCTGCTTCTGTTTCGTCGCATTCCATCGGTTTCATCTCACTGTCGACTTCTATTGCCTGTGAACTTGCATCAGGTGTTGCAACGTTCGCGTGACTGTTCGCCTCAACTCGTCGACGGTGCGTCATCCTCCTCATTCGTTCTGCTGCTGTCACAGGGGCCTTTTTGTATTCTTAATTTAGTATTCTTTCATTTTGTAACCGTTTACGATATTTATTTACCTTCTAGTTTAAAAGATATTTGGACATGTTTAAAATTTTAAAGAAAATTAGTCCACTTTCAATAATTTATCTGTATATATCTTTTCAATTGCTTTCACTATTGTCACTGTTAGTATTTTATTTTCTAGAAATTCTCCATCTCTGTCAAACGATACCTCACACAACATCGTACACGGACGCACTCTTGAGCTACATTAATTTTTCCGCGCGACAAACCGATAATATTCCACTACAATTTGGCGACAATGTTGTGGCGGCCTGTGACGTCACACGCTTAAGGTTAACATTGCGTAACATTCTTACATCTTTGCTCTATTAAACCATGTATTGCTTATTTCGTTATGCGTTATAGTTTTAAAGGTATTAAGATTTGTTTAATATACACAAAATCTTAACATCGATTTTTGCTTAGTTTCCGCCCATAATAAACCCGCGGTGTAGGACGTTTTTCGTCAAAATGCCATCCTTTCATGACGAGTAAACTCGATATAAACGCTTAAGGGATTAAGTAGAGTCATAATATCTACCGTTTCAAAAACGGACAGTTACTATAGATCGAATTTCTTTTAATCACCTTCTTTAAATCTTAGACGTGTCAGTCAGTTTTTTTAAGTATATTCGACGTGTCAACATGTCTACCGATTTTGCATTTAATAAAGTATTAGTAATTGGTACGGATTTTTGAAAAAAAATATTGGATTGATCGTGGCTGAAAATTTTGGCGAGGATCCTGTAAGTAAATGCACGTCCCAAAATTAGTTTTAAAAATTTAGTTATAATGACTTTCATACGAAGTCAGACAATTAAGTAATGCGACAAAATTCAAAAATCGAGTATATTTAAAAATTAAGGTACATCGCTGCGATCCCCTTCAAAGTAGTCCCCTCCCGCATCTATACACTTATTCCAGCGAGTTTTCCAGTTTTCGTAACAATTCTGGAACACTTCTTGTGGGACCTCTCCGAGTACCCTCGTCACAGATTCTTGGATATCTTCGACGGAGTCAAAATGTCGACCTTTGACGAATTTTTTCATATGGGGGAATAGGAAAAAGTCGCAGGGTGACATGTCCGGTGAATAGGGCGGTTGTGGTAACGTTGCGATGCCTTTAGACGCCAAAAACTGAGAGACACTGAACGCACTGTGACAGGGAGCATTGTCGTGATGCAGAACCCAAGTCTTCGCGATCTCTGGACGCACTCTGAGCACCCTTTTTCGTAATTTTTCGAGCACATTGCGGTAGAATACTTGATTTACGGTTTGTCCAGGTGTCCAGGTACGAACTCTTTGTGAACCACCCCTTTGCTGTCGAAGAAGCAAATCAACATGGTTTTCACTTTGGACTTGCTCATTCTCGCCTTCTTTGGCCTTGGTGCTCCAGGGGACAGCCACTGTTGGCTTTGTCGTTTAGTTTCGGGGTCATATTGAAAGAACCAACTTTCATCACCAGTAATAACTCGATCGAGAAGAGTAGGATCACTTTCAACCTGCTCGAGACAATCTTGAGCGATGTTCATTCGGTGGGCTTTTTGCTCATCTCTCTCATTTTCGTGACATGCACTACTCACGCGTTGTTACAAAACACTAAACAGCTGGCGAAGAAATGATCGTACGAGGGTGGTCAAGGTCTCAATCGAGAGAGTAGGGATCTGCTATTACGGTGGCGGAGATACAGGTTCGCAGAGTTACCACAGGCCGAGAAAAAAAATCGGTCGCATTACTTAATTGTCTGACCTCGTATAGAAGATGGAGATAGCTCATTAAGACCACCAAGAGAAGATACAAATTACTGTGATATATGTTAACTATCAATGCCTTAACAATATCAATTGATGTAGAAATGAAATTCGGCATTCATCAAACAAATGAACTAATACACAAAACCTCTCGGTTTCCTCTCAAAAATATATGTTGACTTTTATTATGTATGAATCACGATATTAGGTTTGTAGAAAAATAATTGCCGTTCCAAGCGATTTAAATACCATGCGTAACATGTTTTTTTTTGATTTTCTTAGCTGTATTAAGTGACCCAGGACTATTTGATGACAAGCGCCTGACTTTTGTAGAAACTCTCGAATTTCTGTATGTGGTTCTGTTTCAACTAATCCCATCAATTTGTTGTTATGAACTGAAGAAAGACGCGCGCGACCTTCTTCATTTTCAAGGCTCTCGTTCCCAATACGAAATTTTTGGTACCAACATTGTACCATATTTTGCTCAAAAGTACCCACATTAAAAGCATCGTTTAGTTTACGAGTAATGTCTGCTGCTTTACCACCCGTTTTGAACTCATACAAAAAATTGCTCTTATTTGTTTCTTCTCCATCTTTAATTCAATAGCCCAATTAGAAGAAAATTAATAATAAAACCAAAGTCGATGTTACCAAAATATAGACTAAAAATGCATTTCAAAATGATATAAACATAAATGATACTTTCATCGAGAAAAATTTAAGTTAAAATTCAGGACACAAAAACCGTAATTTTTTCTTACCAACGTCATAAATAAATATGATACTATCTACCATTTTATTTTAAAATTAGCAGAATGTTAATATATTTCTAGCGATAAACATTCTTTATATCTTTTGTTAATAGTTATTATTGTAGTACTTTAAGAAAAGAATTATAACTCTTTGAGGTATTTAATTTAATATATTTTAACTAACAGTTTAGCATGCATACATACACATATATATATATATATATATATATATATATATATATATATATATATATAATTAGATACAAATTTATACAAGAGAGAATATTGTTTTTTGATTCAGAAAAAGCAAATATAGTATAAAACCACTCAATACAAAGTTTCATTACAAAATCAGAAAGCGAATGTATTTGCTCGTAGACAGGATATTGTTTCAGATTCACTTCACAAGCAAATAGTTCCGATCTCTTGATCGTTAGATCGAAACAGAGACATTTGATTTACAAATGGATTGGTGCTCAACGTGTTTGAAGGAAACATACAAAAGTTACAGAAACGTCTATAGTATAAACGTTATATGCTTTGACTTTCATTTATTTATTTATATTTCTCTCTCCCTATATATACATATATACATACATAGAAATATTTATATATATACATATATACATACATATACATATACATATATATATATATATATATATATATATATATATATATATATATATAGGTACAGTACAAAAGTTCGTGTACGATTTTAAATTAAAACTCAAGAAATTATTTTTCGCAGAAAACGTTTTTATTCATCATTTATATATTGATCATCATTTTCTGCAATCATTTTTCAACGCTCAGCCTGCTATTGGATTCTTCGTTAGTAAAATCTGCGCGGTTTTTCGAGAAAATAGGCGGTGAGGTGGTTTTTGACGACTTCCACGGTGTCAATTTTTTAGCGTATAAACTGTTCCGCAGAGACTGGAATAAATAATAATCTGAAGTCCAATGTCCGGAGAATACGATGGAAGTGATATGATTTCCCATTTCAACTGCTTCAGGTTTTACAGTGTCAGTTTTGCTGTATGCGGTTTTTGCGTTGTTGTAGTAGAAAATGACCCCCTTGCGATTGGATAATATCGAATGCTTTTCTTTAATTGATGCATTCAATCTCGTTAGTTTTTGACAGTACTTCTCCTTAGTAATAGTTTCGCCACATGGAAGCAGCTCAGAATAAAAACTTTTGAAAACCCACCAAGCACACAACAACACCTTCATCGGATGCAAGCTAGCATTGCCAATTGATTCTCACCCTTCATTCGCTTGTTTCCACGTTTATATGCGTCGAACGATGTTGTATAGGACCCATTTCTCGTCACCAGTCACCAGCCGATCCAAAGAAGAAAATGACAGCTGTGACCGTTACCTTTCAAACGATATATAACATGAGTATATTTCAATCACGAGGGCCATACGGCATTCTTAACACCACCTATTGAATTGTATACGAACTTTTGTACTGAACCAATATATATATATATACATATGTAGAGTTTTTCAATAGGAATCCAATTTTTTAAAACGTTCTATTTCAGATTTTTCTTCGTTATTTATTTGTTCATTTAGCGATTTGTTGTATAATTTTTGCTTGTATTCTTGCAAATGTCTCTGAACAAATTGTAAAACAAAAATATTTTTGCTTTATATTAACATTTTGCTGGCGGGGGACTGTAATCACAGTCCCGAATAGAACAAACGTAGGAGAGGAATATTCTCAGTATCGTGATAGACAACATTGGACGACTCTTTTCTGCTACTTTACAGGAAGTAGTGTTTTATTTCATTACATTTTTTTATAATTTTATCTATTTTGAAAATGGATTTGAATGATTATGATAGTTTAGATAAAATGGAAATAATTTCTGAAAAATTATTTTATTATAAGGTCTAATTACAGTGCCTTTTGCACCGCAAACTGCGATAGTGCAACAATATTTTTTCCCCTACTACGCTTTTACTCTGTATAGCTGACTGTAATTACAGGGTACCGAATAACGAAAATCGGAGCGCTTTAAATGGGCGTTTCTATTCAACAAATCGTTCCCTCCATAACGCAACGGGGATCCCGAGATGTTGCATTACGACAAGTAGGACTCTATTTGTAACAATTTTTTTTTATTTTTAAATTTTTTCTAATAAAAACGCAACTTTTTATGACGTTATATCTCAGATTATTTCGTTATTTATTTGTTCATTTAGCGATTCGTTGTATAATTTTGCTTGCTTTCTTGTAAATATTTACTAAACAAATTCTAAGACAAAAAAATGTTACTTTATATTAACATTTTGCAGGCGGGAGACTATAATCACAGTCCTGAATAGAACAAACGTAGAAAAGACGAATATTCTCAGTAGCATGATAGACAGCAGGGAAAGACTCTATTCTGCAACTTCACAGGAAGTAGTGTTTTCTTAAAAATGATAAATCTATATGTAATTAATCAATCTTTTATTTACATAATTAAGTTTCTTCAAATAAAAAACATTCGTAAAACTGATTCACATGGCACTGACGCAGAGACTGAATTTGCTTGCTACATGTGCAAATACAGTGAGAATAGCGCCCGCCTACAAATTGTTAATAAGAGAATCCAAAAATAACTAAATTTTAAATTTTGTAATCTTGTAAAGTATAATTCTTTTGAAAACAATCATTAATATAAAATTATGGCTTTCAAGTGGAGGGTTTTCCGACAAGTATACAAATTTTAAAAAGCGTGTATTTTACAGATATCAACTAACAACTGTTTTTTTTTTTTTGATATTTGTTAAGTTTTGACATTGCCACTTTAGTTCTAACAATTTCATATACAACAAAATACCAATTGAAATAAAACAATTGTTTTATGAAAATGGTCGTTCTCTAAAAAATACATTTTGTAAATTATGTGACATTTATTCTCGACACACTCGTCGATCCGAATCAACAATTCTTCGATTAGTAAGTAAATTTGATGAAACTGAATCTGTTAAAAACAAAGAATACCAAAACATGTTTATTGAAGTCATTGGTCTGTACATGGTATTGCGTGTAGTAGTATCGACTTAGTGTGGCACTAAGAAGTGAAAACTCGGCTTCTTTTTAAATGAATGAGAAGGAGTGTGTTTTGTGCTTTTAATGTTTTATTTTCAACGGTGAATATAAGATATAATAAAAAACTATTGTAGTGTTTGGTATACTGACTTGCTGAGCTTCTGACTTAACGATTATGTCTTCATTGCTTCTGACTTCAAATTTTTTTCATTACTTATTACTTCAAGTCTTACTTGACTTGTCACTTGACGACTTAGCTCATGACTTATTTTTATCGCCTAGCGTCCCAGTTTATATATGATTTCGGGAGGTATTCCAGGTATATACTTTAATATTAATATAAATGAATGATAATAGTTCAGGCCACTACTTTGTAATATAATGAATAGATATAAGTTAATGGCCTAAATTATTGAAAAGAGACAGGGTATTTCCGTACCTTTGATGGCTTAATTTTGAAACTGGAATTATCCCGTGATTTTAAGATTGAAAAAATATAATATCGTGCTTCAACACTTGGAGTCATTAGTCCTGACTTTTTTGAGAATCAGGCTGTTAAACTGATTACTGTAATGGAGAAAGGTATCGAAATATGACAAATTTTTTGTGGGTAGAATTTGATTATTAATTTGGAGGATAAATCACACAGCTGGTGAAACAATTGATTTATTAGGACAAAATTTTCTGTTTGCGTTATTTCTAGAAATGGAGACATTAATTGGCCATCAATGGAGATCCTGCGATTTAATATCTTTGGACTTATTTTTGGGGTCATGTTAAAGGGCAAGTGTACACCAATAATTATAAAACCATTTGACTGATTGGACTGAAAAGGAATTCGCTCAATAACTTGTTGTTACCCAGCAAAAAATTTCTTATAGTCTACATTGGTTAGGAAAATTTAAAGGCTACTTCAATGGACTCCACATAAGCTCAACCCGTAAAACCAAGAAAAGATATGCGATACGGCTATATATTTACTCACAAGTTTCAAAAAGTAGGATTTTGTACATAAAATCATAAATGAAAATGAAAAATGGGTTTTGTAGCACAATCTTAAGCTCAAAAGTTTGTGGGTTATGCCATGTGAATCATCTACTTCGACTTTTAAATCTAATACTCCCGATAAAAAAAGTGTTATTTTGTATTTGGTGGACATTAAATGTGTGGTGTACTATGAATTGCCCGAACCTGTTCAGACAGTAAATTCAGAGGGTTATCATCAACAATTTATCCGTTTGAATGACGAATGAGAGAGGAAAAATACCGTTTACTTCTGAAGGATCAATGATAACCGATTTGTAGCACGATAAAATTTAGTCGTACGTCGAGAAATAGGACAAAGATGTTATTTGTTCTCTGTGCTGGAAATTTCTCCCTCATGTGGCATATTTAGTGTAGCTAGTCCTGTCTATAACCCATTCCAATCTTTACACCATCATTTGGATAATGCTCATTTTAAAACAGTGGAAATGGTCCAAAAATACATTAATGAATTCATGAACTCAAAGCTGCCATCTTTTTTTCAACAAGGGATTTATTAGTTACCCGTCAAATGGATCAAAGTTATATAAAATAATGTGGATATTTTGAAAAATGAAATGTATTCATTTATCCTTAAATAAATATTTTATTTCTACAAAAAGGCATCGAATTAATTAGAATGGCTAGTATATTAACGAACTGGCGTCGGGTTGTTTTGGAGCTGCGCTTGACATGGGTAAGGGACAATTTCATGTCTTTTCTTTCAATCGTGTTATGTTGGAAAAACTATTGTAACTTTTTAACTTGCTAATATTTTTCAAAGAAATTTGAAGAAAAGTACTAAATTAGTTTTTCATATCATAATTTATACATTTTAACACGCAACTGTCTTAGATTCTCAACTTTTTTTTATTAAAAAATGAAAATTTGGCAATCACAGAGTAATATATTATCAAAGTCAGTATTACTTTATTGTATGGTATGAAAACATTTTCCAAGATGTAGGGAAACTTTATAATATTTACACATGTAAAAAGTCTCTCGACGTATATTTTGTAACAGACAGGACAATTTCTTCTAATATTTCTATTCTTGCAAAGAATTTATACAGGTTCATGCTGGTATTCAATTCTTTCTTTATTTCTGTAATGCATTTCTGAACAGAAATTGAACCGTTTATAGCGTTTTATAAATTTATTTTGAGACATATATGTACATATCTCATTCGGACTCAAATTAAAACTCCGAATGACGCATATATGCGTCATCTGACGTCAATGTGTTAATATTTTGACGTCGAAACACCTACAAATACGTTTTTGTGAATTGTTTCTTGAATGCGGGACACTTAAAAATACGTTTTTTGCATACCATCGTTTTGAGGTACAAATATAAGTAAATAGTTAAATTTTAACACAAATAGCACATCTACCTGATAGATTCAGTATAAATTCAGTCCTGTACCAGTGTTATAAATATTTATAACTGAGTTCTGAATTCCATCTTGATAACGATATCATAAACAGGTACTTGTCAATTTGCAAGATTATTAGAGTCTTAAGTATATTGTTTTGTGTAAGATCATTATTTTTCAAATCGATTATTAAATAGTTCTAAGGGTTTTTTTTATTTCATAAATTGAAGTATAATTTTTGACCTGAATAAAATAATATTTGATAAAATAATGTCTTATTATAGTAAGATATTATCCAGAATACAGTTCATTACGAGAAACTATGAAAAGAATTTTAAAATTCACAGTACTTTGGTAATTAGAGACATATTTCGCAATGTCTACTTAATATCATCTTACTTAATTTTTCGCCCGCATTTTCACTCAGTCAACCAGCATCAATGCTCGATGGTAAAGTACTCAGATAAGTATTTTGTTCTTCTTTCGCTTATGAATTAACTTCTTATATGAGAAAAAGTTGTGACAAGTTTTATCAATACCAAATATCTGTACATAAGTACAATAAATAAATGAATGAAATGTATATATATATAGGGGAGACCGGGACTAAGTGAACCTTTGATTTTTGACCCAGGTAAAAACGTTTTATGAACAGGCCTTCGTTACTGTGAGTTTCTATAAATTTTTCCACGGGATTAACCTAGTTTAGTAGAATTCGGTATAATGGTTCCGGTTTTCTTACACTTTGAATGTTTCAACAGTGCAGAAGTGAATTTTTCTTTTCGTGGATTTTCTTAATTATTTACAACTGTTTGTTGTAAACAATTCTGAACTTAAGTGATTATGAAATGTTAAGGCCTCCTGAACACATTACCAATATTTTTTTGTCATTTTTATGATATTAATATATTTTTTTGAAATTAAAGTTCAAATATGCATACAGGGCTAAGTGTACCTAATGCGACTGGGAATAAGTAAATAGGTTCTTAATTTTCTTCTGATTATTTTATTTTTTCTATGTTGAGTATCTAGAGCACTGCAACGATATGAACTTCGACCTCCATGGACTTCAGCCTATAAATACGCTATGAAATTGAATTTAACAGTGAGTGTCTTGGAAAGAAGCGCGCATGGCCAGGAAAAATCGATTAACAGCATTTCTCAAGAAAAATACAACAGTCCCTATACGGAAGCTACCAGTTTGGCACGTGTCGCGAACTTTAACAGGACGAATTTTAACAGATTCTTAAGACTGTTGAAAAAAATACAAGACAAGTATCATTTCCTGGCTCACTGTATATGGAGCATGGACGAAACAGAGATCATAACAGTGAAGACACTAACCAGAGTCGTGGTTCGTCGAGATGGATCCACTGACACAAACGAGGTCGTCCAACCAAGTGGGTCCAGGGGCTTAAATAATGTCGTCGTAGGGGCATTCGATATTGATGAAATAAATGAAGTTGACTTACAGGGTGCGGAGCTTATGGCAGCCCTATCTGACACCGCCGAACTCGACGCAGCCTCGACTGATCTCACTAACTTCGTCGCCAATGAGTCTGTCGCAGCCGAGCCTAACGCAACCGAGTCCGTCGCAGCTGAACTTGGCATCGCCGAGACTGTTCCCGCGACTACTGGAAAGTCACGTCGTTCTTTAGAAAAATCAATGGATTTTAAATCGATACTCGAAAGTATCTGAGCATACCTAAAGGCCTGTCCTAGAAAGCAGACTCGGAAAGGATGTAAGCAGCGAACAAGATCCCTTCTCACGGACACCTGATATGAAGGAATTGGTAGCAAATTGGGAGAGAACTAAACAAAGGAAAAAAGGGTTCCTACGAAAGTAGTTTCGAAACCCACACTAGCAGTGGCTTCTAAGAAGCGAAAATGACCGGAAAAAACAGTAATTTACAGTTATACGATTCTGAATATATTTCATGCCTTAAATTAGAAAAAAACGTTTCATACAATACATATAGACTATAGAAAAAAGGCTAATTAAAATGTATTAAATATTTTGTATGATAAAAAAGCTTTATTTTCATTTTTAACCAATTTTTAATAGAGGGGTTCATTTAGCTCCGGAAATTTTGACATGTCAAATTTTGCACGTCTTCACTTCCTTTTAAATATCGAGAAAAATACAAAATAAATATTAAAACTGCCTACACATTTTTGTAGTCACGGGTTCGACGTCTGCAATAGCATAGTTTATTTTGAGAAAAATATTTATTTTGTTATTGAAAACGATTTAAAAAAACAGCTCACTTAGCCCCGGTCTCCCATATATATATATATATATATATATATATATATATATATATATATATATATATATTACACTATAACTCCTGTATTTACGCGAGTAATTGTTTCCACAAAACCAGCGCGAAAATAAAAATCGTGTAAATGTAGCCATAAAAGGCTGTTTAAAATAGGGATCTGTTCCATATTCTAAAATATTTTACTTTTACTGGGGTAAAAAACATTTAACAATTTTTTTTAAGATATATTTCTATATAAGAGGTTACTATTAACAATAATAATAATAAAAACAATTTTTGATACCGCCAGTGTGTATTTACACAAAGGGTAGCGTTGTAAAAAAATTATCCATAGAAATATATCAGCGTAATGTGTTGTATAATGAAGGCAAGATTTCACGACTGGTTCGCCCTTATTCACTTTTCGACCGTTGCAGTTTTTCTGGTATAAATTTGTCCTTATAATAGATATGAATTTTGTGCATCGAAAATTCACCAAACACTAATTCCATAATTTAATGATTTCGATGGGATGTACTGAATGAATTTTGTTCTACCATCGAATAGATAAAGATGCTCGTCAATCTTCGGGCACTCTGTTTGTGCATTGTAGCTATGTTTGACTTCAACATCGTCCAAATATATCGTATGTGAGCAGCTTTGTCCTCTTCAATACGAGTTCTTCGAGTGTTAGCATCATCAAATCTAATAAATCGTAAAATATTCCAAAATCTATGGTAATTCTCATGGTAGCTCGATATGAAAGGATAACACTTTGCCCGCCACATCTCAGTTGTATGATAGACATTAGAATTATTTACTCCAGAGATAATCAAAATATCCATAAATGCGTAAAATTCTTGAATCCTGAAATATTTCCATACAAGATCTTCCTGCACATCTGCACTCGCCGAAATATTATTCAAAGATGAAGTTATGCTACGGAATTTGTTCTCAAAAATTCCTGGGAAATATCAGAGTGATTGGAGGGGATGTTTACTTTTTTTTGAGGTACAGCTATCGAATTTAAAAAAAAGGGTCAGTAGGTATGTGGACTGTATTATGGATACCCAGGTACCGCGAATATTGAACGAAATGAGAAATTTTGGGTATTCACAGGAGAGTTAAAGAAATGTAGACAGCATAAATAGTGGGATTATAGTGTATATATATATATATATATATATATATATGCATGCATATTTTATTTTAAGTACATGTGTTATATTTTATATATCGCACACAGGACGTTAACAGTGAGTTCGTCGCCCCCTGTGGTACATACAAGCCGTCGCAATGATCCGCGGTCGGCGCTAAATTCAAACGCGTCCAGTAATAAATAATCGCACTCATTAATTTTTCGTGTAGCAACATATGTAGCTGTCTCGAATTCAGTACGTACGTAGTATCCCGTGTAACTTGCTGCAATGAAAGCGTACGAATATATTTTTCATGTTTGTCACCGAAACCTGCGCCACAACTGTGTAATTGAGTGTCACACAACATGTATCAACAACCGTCTGAATTTATTTTTTTAAACGTTTTCACAAATAGATGCGCATTTTCATATATAAGATTTAACAAGCAGATTTATACGTGCATGTTTCTGTATATATACACTACTACGTAATGAAAATTTAAAATGCAATTTTTCTATGCTCTTCATAGGTGATTCTTGATAAAATAAATTTCAATTAGTTTCACTACCCGAGAAAAGTATTGGTGCCGTTAATTTCTTTATAACTGAGAGGGTCTAATTAAAAAAAATAGAAATATTTTAAAAGAAATATATATATATATATATATATATATAAATATTGTATTAATTTATGTATTTAATTTATTTAATTATATAAAAATAATAACAATACTATATAAAAATTTTAGAAAAACTCACTTTACCAAAAATTATCTTTTTTTTCTGCAAAAAACTATTGTCACATCCCTGTGTTTTAATTTTCTCACTTCACTACAATGATTTTTCAACCCTGCAGTTACATTTATAATTAGGCAAATCCTCGGCAAATCATTATTTGTGTAGAATTGAAGTTCTGGCAAGACATTTTTTTCAAATTGTAAAGTGCCAGTAAAATTAAACCATTGTTTGAAAAAGTAAAAAAACTACATTATCTGAATAAAAAATTATTTCGAACTTACATGAAAAAGGAAAATTATACGATTTCACTGGTGAGATAATAAATAAAACCAGATTTATACTTTGACGTTTAATTAATCAATTTAAAGGTAAGGAAAACCTAGAAACCCAAACAAGAAGTGGAGGCTGAAGGAAACTTTCTAATAAAGAAGAACGGTCTATTAAAAAAGATATAAAAATAATTTCACCAGAAGTAGTAGCACAGATTTAAATAGATTTTAATAATACTCTAACCCCCAAAACTGTGCAAAATATATTGCTTATTTCTGGTTATAATGCTAGAGTACCTAGGAAAAAACATTATTTAAATAACTATTATAAGGATTAAAGAAAGTAACTTTGTAAAATAGTACCAATACAAAAATACGGATTTTTGAAAAAGAGTAATCTTTTCTGATAAAAGTAAATTTAATATTTTTCGATGCAATGGTCGAATATCAGTCTAGTGAAAACCTAATATAGAATTGAATGCAGTAAATTTGTTACTAACTGTGAAACATAGGAGTGGTGGAGTAATGGGTTTATGGCAGAATCTGGTGTAGAGTAAAGCTTGTTTTCATTTGTGGGAAAATGGATGAGATGGTTTATATAAATATTTTGAAAATCACTTAAAAGTGCCACTGAAATGCTGGATCTTGAAAGTGACTTCTACTTTCAAAATGACAATGACCTCAATCCCACAGCCTACGTAGTAAAGGAATGGATTTTGTGTAACCCCCCCCCCATACTCTTAAGCAACCACCATAATTTATTGATTTCAATCCGATTGAGTATTTATGAGATTTACTGGATAGGAAGATCAGAAAACATAAAATAACTAATAAATCTCAATTAAAGGAAGTAATTGTACGTGAATGGAGAAAAGGAAGCCGGAAATGACGTAAAAAATATTTTTTTCGATGTTAAATACATAAAAACAGGTGATAAGAAGAAAATGTTTAGAGACATACTATTAATTCAAATTCTCTGAAAATACTTGTAAGTCAAATTATTACAAGCTGTGTTAATACTTTTTTCGCGAAAAAAACAACACTATTTTAATTAATTTCATTTTTGTAGAAATCTAATGATTCATTTTTATATTATTAAGTAAACAATACATTCATAAACGTAAAATATATAAATTTGATGTAAAATATTTCCAAATGTTTTAATTATGCCCTTCCAATTACAAAAATGTTAACTGTGCCAATATTTTTTTCAAGTAGTATATAATCTAGTAACTCGAACGTTAAACTAATATAATATAATTCATTTGTATTTGTATTTTTTAATAGAATATTTCTAAATCGAACACTAATTTATTCATATACGATATAGGAAGAGAAAGAACGAACAATTTTTTTCTGTCCTTATTACCCTATTAAAACAATTTGGATATAAATTATCTATCAACAAAAGTGATTAAAGATAGAACTAAGGAAAAATGATGTTCTTGGTCGCCACGCATGCAAGAAATGAATCCTCTGTAAGGAAGTTCAAAGGAAAGTAATTGTTATTATAAATAAAGGAATAAATCAGTCGGATTATGTAATAACTAGAACGACTTATTTAAATCTTATTCAAATTGATACACTGTTATACTTGACCACACCAAATTCTTACAAATGTCTCGAAACAGTATTGGCAATAACGTTTAGCGCCTGACAAATCTCACGTGTCATCAAATAGCGGTCAATATCAACCATAGTCTCGATTTTACCAAGCGGAGCAAACGGGACGAATATATGTTGCATCCAAATATATATGTATATATATATAAATGATTGAGGGAGAGAAAGATAGCAGAGAGGAGTAAGTTGAAGAAGACCTACTTGTTGTAAGCTTTGGGGTATTAAAAGGCTCATTAGTAACATGGGCTGCTGCTAAAAATAAAATGAAACCCATCCGGAAATTAAAAAGATTGAAATTTATGTGTAAGTTCGACGATAATGTAATTGCCTACTTTTGCAAATTAAAAAGAAATAGGCAGAAGCAGTTCACTCCGGCTAGGTTTTCCACCAAAGCCTCAACTTCCTCCCAATATAGTGCCACTGCTACAAA
The DNA here is from genome assembly GCA_034766995.1 of Acanthacorydalis orientalis. Taxonomy (NCBI): domain Eukaryota; kingdom Metazoa; phylum Arthropoda; class Insecta; order Megaloptera; family Corydalidae; genus Acanthacorydalis; species Acanthacorydalis orientalis. The sequence continues at coordinate 58,441,744 of CM068313.1, forward strand.
GATAGCTTAAATTCCCCGTCTAGTGTTGAATTATCAGAAATCTGCATGGAGGTTGATCTTTCCTCTAAAGAGCAGCATTGGTAAACTGCTGGTGTGGGTTACCATTGAAAAAAGGGATTATTAATTAAAAAAGGTAAAGAAAAATAATTTATTTTCATATATTATATGCAGCTTTAAAATTTAGTGTTATCAAATGTATTTGGCAGCTTTACACCAGTTAGAAAGTTTACATATTACAAATGCCTTATACAACGTCCGTTAATCTTGCACCAATTACGGTCGTTCAGTGACGGTCTACTGTATTTTGTTTTGAGAGTTTCTTCAGAACAACAGTGATACAATTGCATTTAAAAAAAAATGGAAAATATATGATTCAGATGTTATGAGTCTTAGTCAAAAAGAAGATGATTTTAACGATTTCGGTCTGGGTACTACAGCCTTGAAGATAAGAATACCCTCAAGAGCTTGATGATGAGATTCTGGGAATACTAGTGGAACGAAATCATAGTTTAACGGTAGAAAAATTACTCAAGAAACTAAAATCATCGCAATTAACTATTCGTAGGCACTTGAAAATGATTGATAAGTTTTCTAAGCTGGATCAGTGAGTTCAACACGAGTTATCGAACGTTAATTTAAAACAATGTGTGGATATATGCACTTCACATCTATACTTATTGCAAAGTAATTTGTTTCAGAATAGAGTTGTTGTTGATGATGAAAAATATATTGCTTACAACAAAATTAAAGTTCAAACAGAATAGGTTGACCGCAATGAAACAACAGCTTCAATTGAGAAATGAGACATTCATTCAAAAAAGGTTATATTGTCTGTTTGGTAGGATATGGAAGGAATTGTTCATTACAATCTATTACCAGAGACTCGAACTGTCACAAAAGAATTGTATTTTGAACAACTGGTACGGATAAAACAAACCATTGATGAAAAACGGCCAGTATTAGTAAACAGAAAAAGGCGTAATTTTTCATCACGACAACGCCAGACCTCACACGGCAGGCGAAATCATCCAAAGGAGGGAATTTGAATGGAAAGTTATGACTGGATGAATAATATAGACCTCTCAGATGAACAAGTAGTTTATATTAAAACTAAAGTAGGTTTGAAGAAGCTATTGCCAAGAGGGGTAATGCGTTTACTAAAAATCGAGTGAAAACTCAAAACAATAAAAATTTCTTTTAAATTTGTTTGGACTATTTTATGATTTCTTTTGGATTTGTAACTTTTGATAAAATTTCGGTCCATCACTACACACCAGAAACAAAATAGCAATCAAAACTGTGGAAAGATAATGATTCTCAATCACCAAAAAAATACAAAATTCATTTTGTTTGCAGGAAAGTTTACTGAGGACTGATAGTTACATCAATTCACTTATTCGTTTATCTATTAAAATCAAATTATTAGCAGGATAATTCCTGTTATCAAAATTAATTTATTCAAAGGTATGGAAAGACCCTGCCTTTATTCAAAGGGGTCAGACCATTAAGTTATAACTATTAATTTTCTGTATAAGATCCAAAGATATTTTGTTATTATATTGTAAACTAATGGCTTTAAACCGTTTGTATTAAACTGTATATTACCTATAATACCTTCTAAAATCATATACAAACCAGCCACGCTGTGTGATAGATCAAATCATGAAGTCAGAAATCGTGAAGTCCGAAGTCAGTATTCAGATCATAACATTAGTTTTAAGTTATATAACCCTTGTATTAACTGTCAAAATAAACGTAAAATCACAAAAAAAAACTTCTTTTCATGAACTTAAGAAGAAGTCGAGTTCTTATTACTACCACACTAAGTCGGTAGTGTTACTCCTCCATGCAATAAAGTTTATAGCTTGAATTTTTTAAGATACTAAGGAGTTATTACTGACTGAGTATTTTTCAAAAGATAAAGCGATAGCGAGAAAGTAGTATGTTAACTGTTGATACTAATTGAATATGAAAACTTCTGAAAAAAGATCAATTTTATCAAAGAAAAAAAATTTTTTTTTCATAATAATGCATATGCCATACAAGTGTAGTTCCTAACCATTGTTAAATTTGAATACGATTTTCTAATTAATCTGCTGTATTCGCTTCATTTAGATTCATTTGTCTTTGACATTTTCTCAAACTTAAATAAATTGTTTGATGGAAAGCAATTTTCTTTAAATGATGAGTTAAAATGGTAGTAAAATAGTCATTTATTATCCACAATTTTCAATTCAAGTGAAAAAAATTGCTTGCCATCGAACAAATGAGAGTAAATGGCTATTTTGAGGTGACTAGAAAATTTTTCACATTGTATGGTCTAGAAACTAACTATTTATACATACTCAAAAAGAAATTATTAAATAACCAGTTTTATTGAAAATCTAGAAAGAGATGTTAATAATACTTCACTAAAAAATACCTTTCTTCAAGTGAATACAAAAATAAAACACGTCTCAAATTATATAAAACTTGATATCTTAATTTTGTCCCGATACTCTATAATTTTATAAAACTATATCAAATTTAAACTAACGTAGAGTTCAGTATATCTATTATCTTTAGTAAACAAATATAAATATACACAATCATCGACGAAAGTGATAGGAAATGTACGTTCCGTTTCTGTATCTCACTTGTGTCGTAAGTTCACCAAACATATTTATTGATCAGTTGTGTTCATGTCTGAAAAGTAGAGATTACAGTGGAAACCTCACAGTTTCCAATGGCTTCGTTTTCCATTCAAGCCAGAGATTTAAAAATGAAATAAATTGAAGCAGAAAGTTCTCATGAGAAATCTAACAGACACAAAAGATTTCATCTTATGTTACAGTCCGGATAAAATAATTCCATATTAAATTAAAACTTTTTCAAATCATATTTTTATAACTATGTACATACATTTGTACATCTAATATTCACCCTTATAATATACACTAATATATATATATATATATATATATATATATATATATTGCTGGTATATAGTACTTTGAAAATTTACGTTTCGTATAATAGCCAACGGTTGATGAATGTTGCACAGTTGTTTTAGATAAATCTGACAATTGCATTAATACAACAAATCTGATAGTTATGTATTTATCTGTTAAATATATTGACAACAGTAACACATAATAGTGAACTATAAAAATATCAAATACTAAACGCATGTACTAGATATACGATAGTAGAGTAAAAATTTTCGGGTTTGAATAAAGAAATGACATTTTTTTCGATAGATTTTCATTTATTTTCGAACATAATTTCCACTTAACTCAATATACTTTTCTCAATGATGTTCTACGGCGGTTATGTTAGACTGATAAGTCGATTTATCAAGGTTCTCAAAATAGCCATCTACAGCGTCGCTGACTTCATTGTCGTTCGTTAATCTTTTTCCACAGAGCCGTTTTTTTAGGTTAGGAAAGAGATGGAAGTCGTATTTGGAGATAAATCTGGCAAGTATGGAATTTATTGGTTTTAGTCATAGCAACAATCGTTGTGTGAACTGGTGCATTGTCATAATGAAATATCACTTTCTTTTTCGCCATATGTGGCCGTTTTTTCTTGATTTCATCGTTCAAATGCTGCAGTAAGTTCGCATAATACTCACTATTGATTTTTTTCCCTTTACAAAGTAGTCTATGAAGAGCGTTCTACACACATCCCAAGAAAACAGTCTCCATAACCTTACCAGTAGATAGAATTGTGTTTGCCTTCTTTGGAGTGGTTTCGCCTTTCGGGGTCCATTGTTTTGACTGTTATTTGATCTCAGGAGTGTAGTGGTGGATCTAAGTCCCATGAAAGGTTTATATTGACCCAAAAATTTGGTTGCATTGTGCTTATAGAGTGCTAAACAATCTGTTAAAATATCCTTTTGCTATTGTTTTTGGTCAGATGTAAGCAAAAATGGCATCCATCTAGTACACAGGTTTGTCATTCCCAAATATCCGTGTAAGATATTGCTTGCACGTTCTGTCGATATGATAAAAGTCTACTATCTCACTCACTTTTGTACGGTCTGCCAAAATTCTTTTGTGGATTTTTTCAATTCTTTCTGGCATAGTCACTTCAATGGGACGTTCACTACTTGGTTCACCACTGATGCTCATCTGACCCATTTTAATTTCAACAACCCAGCTCTTAACCAATGTATTGGTTGGAAAGAAGTCCGTCTACGGTGAATTTAGTCCCTTTTTATATCGGTTGCATTTAAGCTTTTTTAAAAAAGATTAATCACGGCATAAATTTTCACTGTTTCCCTTTTTAAACACAATGCATGAGATGTTAACTTCGGTGGACTGTCAAAACAATACTAAACAACTTATTGACTTGAAGCTTGGAACATGAGCATATAAAAAATACAATCATGCAACACCGTTAAAATATTTCTTATAGTGGTGCCATCTATATGTGAGGCCCGGAACTTTTCTCCCTACCTTCGAACTAGTTAATTTAGTGTTATAAAAAATTAATGTTTAGAGAAAAATGGAACAGATTTCAATCCTCAAAATATCCTCAATTATTTGTGTAACTTCATTTCGTCTGTCAGGTAATTCACTCACGAATTCTTTGTCGAAAGAACAATTGCGCTTTTGAGTTTATGAAGACATAATGAATTTTTGGTCCTCTC
>CM068313.1:58448876-58628876 GCA_034766995.1 Acanthacorydalis orientalis
TTGTTTGTTTTCCATCGATTTCAAAATAGAAAATTAAAAAGAACATTTTTGTTATATTTTTCTGTATTACCTCTCAAAAAAAAAAAAAACGCTGTCCAAGCGCATAAAAAATATGTGATGTGTATAGTGACGATGCCTTAAAACGACGGCAGTGTTAAAATTGATTTGTTAAATTTAGATCTGGAGATATTGATATTAATGTTGCACCATGTTCAAGAAGGGAAATCGAAGTTCATGATGACAGAATAAAAGTATTGATTGAATCCCATCAGCGTTTAACAACACAAAATATTACTGAGAATATTTAAATATTGAAATAGAGCGTTTAAACCATTTAAAACAACTTAGATATGTTAGAAAGTTCGATATTTAGATATCACACGAACTCAAAGAAATTTATCTCACTACACTCATTCACATCTTCGATTCTCTTTTTAAATGTGAAAAAATGATCCATTTATGAAACGTATGATAACAGCGGATAAAAACTGGATTGTATAAAACAATGTGGAACGAAAATGATCGTGAAGCAAGAGTGATGAACCTACTCAAAGAACTGTAAAAGTGGATACTCACCAAAGGAAAGTTATGCTTTCAGTCTGGTAGGATTTTAAAGGTAGTCTGTATTTTGAGTTGCTTCCAAGGAAACACACAATTAATTTGGACTACACGTCCTTGTTAATTGTTTGTCCAGTTGACAACAATACACTTGTTGTCAACTGGATAAATTAAATTATGTGATCAAAGAGAAGAGTCCAGAATTGGTCAATCGTAAAGGTGTTGTGTTTCACCATGTTAACGCTAGACCACATACAAGTTTGTTCACTCGTCAAAAATTGTGGGATGTGTTACCACATCCACTATATTCGCCATAGCTGGAAACCTTTAGATTATTCTGGAACCATTAGATTACCATTTGTTTCGTTCGATGTCAAATTGTTTTTGGAACTGTTTTTTACCGAAAATGATAAGACATTTTCTGAATACGGAATTATGACGATGCCAGAAAGATGGCAAAAGGATATCGAATAAAATGCAAATAAAAAATTTCCGTAAAATTTCTCCAAAAAAAGTGTACAGAATTTGTATTAAATTATTATTAACGAGGACGCACGAAGTTACATGAAATTTTAAGTAAAAATTATAATATTGGTGTTATAATAACATCAAATCTAATAAAATTTTATAAATCATAAAATGGTACATGTTAACACTTCATCTAGATAACAGTAGTTTGATGTAATTTTATGCGGTGTCTGTACCGTTGCTAGCAGACTAACCGCGTTTACAAAATTATCTGGATTTGAAAGTCATTCTGAAAATTTTGAAGTTCTTACATTGTCGGTATATAACTATAATTTAATGTACTACTCAATTAACCAACTACGTTGCAATATATCTGCGAGATGAAAACATTCACTAACATTCAATAGCGAGAATGACTATATAGACATATTAACATTTCTTTCTCTCTCAGTCTCTATGTATATGTGCATATATATATATATATACATATATATATATAAATATATATATATATATATATATATAAATGTTATATATACATATATATATATATAAATTTATTTATATATAATATATTAGGATTTTGAGCGAATATATGCAATATGAACCAAGCAAATCGGAGGAGCGAGACAAGCGATCAAGGGCAGAGCTCCACGGAAGTTGATGAACATAGAGAATTGAGCGCTTATATTTTTAAAAAAATAAATACTCTTGTGTAGAGTGAGAATTAAATTGACATACAATAATACATACCACACTTACACAGATACCAAATATACACACACCACACATATACACTAACCACTCATATCATAAATTTCACAAATAACAAATACCGAACATAATACTCACAGCATAAATGCAAAACAGTATACATATCATATATGCCATAAATACCGCACATTCCATAAATACCGCACATTCCATAAATACCGCACATTCCATAAATACCACACATTCCATAACTTTCACACAAGCCATAACTACCACATATGCCATAAGTAGCACACATACCATAAATACCATATATACATGTATGTATGTATGTTACGAATGTATATATATATATATATTATGTGTATACATACATATATATATATATATACATACATACATATATATACATACATATATATATATATATATATATATGTATGTATACACATACACACATTGTGTGTTAGCATAACTTCACAAAACACTAATGAACTCGATAGCGTCCGAAAATCAGAATGTTAGGCATTTGATACTTTTCGAATCCTAAGTGAAAGAAAACTTGCTGTAGTCATGAGATTGATTTATTCAGCATTTGGTCAAATATTGTAATGCATAGAACATGAAAAAATTCTTTGGAAGGTTTTAGAATGTTGATTTTTATATTTTTTGCCAAGAACGTCCTAAGAACCGAAAAATTCTAAAGACGAGGATCTTGAACATCTTTTAAGTGAAAACTGGTCGCACTGAACAAGACCTCGTTCAACAACTCAGAGTTATGCAATAATAAATTTCCTATCAGCTACATTCAGCTGAGAAAAATGCAATAACTAAGCTGATGCATTCTACATAAGTTCAGACCGGAAAACAAAGAAAAAAGACAAGTTACGGTAATCTCCTCGCGCACAAGGTTCAAAAGGAAGGTTTTTTTGCATAAATTAAGAAAAGGATTAAAAATGTTTCTAAGGACAATCTTAAGCGCTTCAAATCATGGTTTGCGTCCTGTAAACCATCAATTCTAAAACCAAATGTTCACGTCAAAAAAAGTGTTATTGTTTATTTGGTGAGACATTAACCCTGTGATGCATTACGAGTTGTTCGAACCTGGTCAGATAATAAATTCAGAGCGTAATAAAGAACAGCTCATCCGTTTAAGTGATGAATAGACTAGAAACAGACCATTCACTGGCGAGGGAACAAGGTAAGTCATTCTGCAGCTTTTCATCAACGAATATGGACAAAATTTATTCAAAATAATGAAAGGATATTTTTTGGATTGAAGTATATTCCTTTTTTCGTAAATAAACTTCATTTTTTATAAAAAAAAGTCAACGAATTATTTTGTACACCTAATATATATATATATATATATTTAACCTGTTAATCCATTGCTGGATACAGGCCTCTTCCATGATTTTCCATTTGTCCTCATCATGTAAGGTTTGGGATTATGACTCGCCACGCTTATATATATAGCAGGGTGATTCAATTTAGACTTCCATATGAAAATATTAAAAAAAACCCGCAAAAATTAAAAATATAATTAAAAATGTTAATTTTTAATTTGTGTTATTTTTATAATACTTTCATATGGAAGCCTAAATTGAATCCCCATATATGTATACAGTGGATTTATATATATATATAGATATAGGAGAAGGAATTTAGGCTTCCACATGAAAAAATTAAAAAAACAGCAAAAATTGAAAAAATAATGTTATTTTTTAATTTTTGCGATTTTTTTAATACTTTTATGTGGAAGCCTAAATAAAATTTAGGCTTCCACATTTTATTACTATATATGTATAGAGCTGATTATAATGTACACATATATATATATATATATATATATATTACGGGTACGGGAATGTATTTCGGTTAAGATAATACAATGTTTGCGGAGGAAATCGAAGCAAATCCAGAATAAACAATTCAAGTATGGTCTAATAGACTTCAGTGCTCCTGGTCAATAGTACAAGAACAAATGAAAAAGTAGAATAGTTTGGAGAGGAGGAGTTTGGGTACCGCACGATCTTAGTGAAGAAAATAAAATTGTTCGGATAAACACGTGTATATTACTCAAGGTAAGAGAAGAGAAACACATTACATTTGCCAGCTTTGTCTAGTTCCACTTCATATTACAGAGTGTTTTACAAAAATCATACTACAAAAATATATTAGCTTGTAAGAATATGTAATAAATAACTTCATTATGCAATAGGTAGTTAATTTTAAATCTTGGCATTAAAATTTATGTAAAAGTTTTTTGTTTTCATTCACCAAAAACGTAACTGGCCACTGGGTAAAGCTAGCAATAAAACTACTGGTCCGCAATGTGTTAAAGTGTATGTAACAACAATAGATAACATTTTAAAAAAATAAGACATAACATACTTCCTCCTATATATAATATTCTCTTGATATCTTGATGGTATGTTTGTGTATTGTGTTCGTATGGATACAATTATTTTTCGCTAACAATATATATTAGATTATAAAATATTAATGTAATAGATATATAACACACACACATACACATACACATTATATATATATATATATATAACTTGTGTGAAAACCGGTCGCGGAAAGCAGGCATTCCACTGATCGTAAACGAATGGGATTCTTAGAACATACAAACAGGTTTATTGTTATAAAATATTATAATTATAAAATTTTCCCCACACTATTAAAAATTTGAAAAATATCGCGTTCTGAAAAATGCTATTTGTTGAAGGAAAAGTTACTTTCATTTGAAAAGAATTTGAAAATATAAAAAATGTATATAATGAACTTACACACCCATGATGACCTCTTTACAGTTAATAGAAACAAAACATTACGTCAATCACTTGTGATTTTAGATCATCAGCTTAAGTTTAACATAGTCTTAACGATCTATCTTATTAGAGATAAATGGTTAATAAATATAGTAATTGTATTAATTTGACTAATCGTAAAAATAATTAAATTTGAAACTAAATAGCAAAAATGTATATAATATTATTCAACAACTAAAAAAAAATGTTCTCTAAGAATGAAGCATAATTATATAGAGTAAAATTTAAAGTACACTGAAATAAGTGTATGTAATGTTCTTAGTGTAATTGTAGAGATATACCTGTATTAATAATACACTTAACATTCAAATCTATGATTGTTATTTAATAATTCACAATTTTTATTCTATCAAGTTTCAATAATTAATCATATGTTATAAGTTTTTACAATACTTCGTTCATATTCTCTCTCTCTCTCTCTCTCTCTCTCTCTATATATATATATATATATATATATATATATATATATATATGTGTGTGTGTGTAAATATATATGAATACAAACGAAAACTAAAAATGATTGCAGAATAATTTATATTTTACTTACATTTCTAGTAACTGATGAAATCTTAACAAGTTGAATCACGCACTACACAACACGAACTTTTTTTTTTGAATAATTTAATATTTAATTAATTTAATTATTTCAAATGTCTAATTTTAATAATAAGCAATCAAAATATTTAAAAAAGTTTTTGTCCGTACTACACTTCTATAAACCATTTTATTTCAATTTCTACTGACACACCACTGAACCACTCAGTGCATATACTGAACGATAAATGTACAGAATAGTTATTTTGTATAAAATTATATAACTTTTTCCACCACATAATTTCATATGAATGTTGTTTGATATTCTATTACATAATTTCAAGGTTTCGAATATAATAAATCGAAGATATATTTATATATTCATAAAGAAATCAATTTATTTGTTCATACATTTTGTATAGGAATAATAATGTAAAAATTTATACACTTGGGTTTTTTATACGGAATTTCTTACATGATTCATAAGTACACGGATTTTTTAACACGACTCATAATCAAGTTCTACGATTTTTTAATACGTTATGTTGAACTTTACACGTTATTTTGCATGATTTTTTTTACACGATTCGACGATTTCGACTTTTTTCCCTCCGTATTAAAAAAGAGATCAAAGTGTATTCTGTTCTAATATTACTTGTTAATATATGTTCAACTGGCAATTTTAAAATATCAGTGTTTATTTAATAATATAAAAAAATAATTATAATATATATATATATATATATATATATATATATATATATATATATACATTTACATATATATATATATATATATATATATATATATATATATGCAGAAAGAAAAAGAGAGAGAGAATTAACTTAAATCTGTCAACCAATGTAAATATAATATTTAAAGATAAACCAATATTTTAACACAAACTCAGGTTACCAATGACGTAAAAAAAATCATTATTTCTGCTATTTTTCTCTGCGTATTTAACAAAATGTAATATTAGCAAATTAAATCAAAAAAGTGATATAAACTATATGTAAAATAAATATCAAAAACATTAACAAAAAATTGGAATTATTAATATATATATATATATATATATATATATATATATATATATATATATATACGAATATATATATATATATATATATATATATACATATATATGTATATATATATATACGTATATATATATATATATATAAAAGGAGAAAAGGAGGGAAAAAAGGAGAAAGAATATTAATTTTGGGAAATAAAAATTCATAATAAATTTAAATATCGGGTTTAAAAATAAAAAAATAAATATTTATATATATATATAGGGAGAGAAAGAAAAAGAGATAGAATTAATTTTAAGTCAGAGTAAATATAATAATTAAAGATAAAGCAACACTTATTAGAAAAGATTATTGATAATATATTAAATATTTTTTTTTCTCTACAAATTTGAAACAATTTTATATAAGTAATAAATTAAACAGAAAAAAATATTATTTCTTCAAAAAAATATAACTATCATATAAATAACTGAAAACAAAAATTATGTAAAAATATTTCCATATAAACCATACGTATCTTAAACATCAAAATATGAATATAATTGGAATTATTAACAACTATAAATATATATAAATATAAATATATATATATAGAGAGAGAGAGGGAGAGGGAATAAATTTTGATTTAGTGCAAATATTACATATAAAGATAAAACGACACTAATACAAACTGAGATTACTGAAAATATATTAAAACAATTTTTTTTTACATTTTTCACTGTATATTTAATAAAATTTTATATAAATAATATTTTTTAAAAAAACATGTTGTTTTAAAAAATATAATAATTATATAAATAACTATATATAAAGTCTAAGTAAAAATAGTTTATAAACCAAATGTAAAATAAATATTAAAACATTAATAAAAATGCTATTATTAAAAATATATATATATATTATATATATATATATAAATATAATATATATAATATTTATATATATATATATATATATATAAAAAAAGAGAAAGACAGAGAGAGAGCATTAAATTTGAGTCAATGTAAACATTATTTTGAAAAATAAAACTTGGCTAATACATACTGAGATTACTGTGCATATATTAAACCAAATTTTCTGCTATTTTTCCCTGTATATTTAACAAAATTTAAATAAAAAACATTTTATTTTTTTAAAAAAAGTATAATAATATTATAAACGACTCAAAACAAAATTTATGTAAGTATAGTGTATAAACTATATGTAAAATAAATATTAAAAACATTAACTAAAAACGCTATTCTTAAAAAATATGTATATATATATAGAGAGAGAGAGAGAGAACGAGAGAGGGAGAGAGAAGGGGAGGGAGAGAGAGAGAGAATTAATTTTGTGTCAGAGTATTATATTTAAAGATAAAACAACACTTTAATACAAACTGAGAATACTGATTATATATTAACATAAATTTTTTGCCATTTTTCTCTGTATATTCAACAAAATTTTATATAATCTATACTTGAAATAAGAAAATTACATATTTTTGTTAAAAAAATATAATAATTATATAAACGACTCAAAAAAAAATTATGTAAAAATATTTTCTCGTAAACCATGCGCATAATAAACATCAAAAACTTTAATATAAATTGGAATTATGTATATATATATACATATATATATATATATATATATATATATATATATATATATATATATATATATATTTATATTAAATATATGTCATATATTAAATATTTTGTCAGACAGAAATACTTTCCGAATTGCTCCTTTATGCTTTTCTATTAATACAAATTAACAATATATATATATATATATGTGTGTATATTAAATATCTTGTCAGACGGAAATACTTTCCGATTTGCTCCTTCTATTAATGTAAATTATGTTTTTCTGTTAATATAGATTATCAAAAAATCGAAATCACTATAAAATTGCAAATTCAATGTCAAAGTAATGTGTAAATAGACATCTGCATAGATGATTCAGCTAATCACACATAATATCAATGATATTAAGTTTAATATTATAATTTTATAACGCGAAAATCATTTCCGGACAACTTTATATATATATATATATATAAATATAATCAGTAAAGAAAAATAAAAATAATCAGTTTTGTAAAAATGCAATTTATAAATTATCTTCTCGCTGGAAAAGGTTGTTTAATGCAAAGTTGGATATTTTAACGAATAAAGTTATTTTATGTAAAAATACACACAAGTGTTTTTTTCTCAATTCAAAAATGACCGAACTTTCTTGGTTACCTGATATATATATATATATATATATATATATATATATATATATATATATATATATATACATATATATATATATATATATATATATATATATATATATATATATATTTATACATATGTATATATATATATATAAATTATTATTTCTGCTTATTATTTTTTCATATTAGCAATTCAATTGATTATATCTATCTTATTACCTTACATTTAATATTTTACATTATACGAATTATTAATCGTTTTACAATAAATCAATTGAGGTATTCTTATTCTCAATCAGACACATTCTTATTTTGTTTTGTTACTATTTAAAAAAAAGTATACGAGTGTATAACATGTACTAGTTTTGTTTCGAAAAGTGATTTTCTTTCAGTAATACGATATTTTATAATATTACCGTGAGAAAACCATGTTGTAAATGTACAATTGAAATTGTGTAAGACACACTGATCGTTGAACGAAAAGAACAGTACGGTCTTAAAAACGTTGTTGTTATCGTCGAAGCATAGCACTGCAGACAGTTATTTTCGATAGGAGGCGGCTGTTGCAGCCCCTGGGGGTTATTTCATTTCTCATGTATAAGACAAAACCTCATCTGAACTCTTAAACTGTTTGTAGTTTCCCCAAATCAAATCTTGTACGGACCATTTCATTTCGCGAATAGAACAATGAATAGAAAGGAACAGAACAGGGTGGTGTGGTGTGGTAGCTTGGTAAATCGTGGAAGTCATTTGCGAACAAAATTTCTTTGTAATTTATTATGTTCGTCCATAGAAATGCTGTCTTCTGAATACAATTTATACGGGAATAGAGTGTATATATACATATATATATATATATATATATATATATATATATATATATATATATATATATATGTACGTATGCATGTATGTAAATTTGTCAAAAATAATTATATTATAAAAATGTTTCTTAGAACATTATTTTACAATATGCGCTATTTATGTGAATGATGTGCTATGCTATTATTGATGATATCATTTTTAAAAGATAATATTCCATTTTATTCTACAGTATTTAAATCATATAATTTATTTTACATTTGTATTTTTCTTTGAAATTATTTATTTATTAAAATATTTTACTGGCAAATATAATAAAAAAGGAAGTACTCCTACATACATAACAATTATATTAAAAATTTATAAATATATATCTACTTTCAGATATTTATTAACATTTCAGTTAATAAATATTTCAGTTATAAAAATTTTTATAAAGAACTAGTTAATGAGTTTTACGACTCGTCAAGTTCTATTACTGTGGAAAATCAATAAATATAACTTAATTATTATCACTTATGTTGGTCGTTTGATCAATATAGTAAAAAAGCAAGTTATACATCGATTTTTTGGAAAAAAATAATCTTATTTCTCAACATTGTCTCCATTGGGGGCTATACATTTCGTCCAGCGAGTCTGCAAAATACGTATTGACGGTAACATCCTTATTTGATGAAAATGTCTTCCCATCGAGGCAAATATTCTAGTTTAGTAAGAGGAAGAAGCCACACGGGGCCAAGTCCACAGAATGAGTTGGATAATGAATCAATTCGAAGCCTAATTCGCGCAAATTTGCCATTTCGACGGTGATTTGTGGGTCGCCACGTTGTCCTGGTGAAAGAATACATTACTCTGGGCCAATCATGACGATTGTTGTTTCAGCTCTCCTTTCAAACGGTACAATGATGTTACATAAAAGGCTTCTGTTATCATTTTTTCCTTCGTTAAGTAGTCGATCAGAATGATTTCTTGAGAATCGGAAAAAACAATGCCCATCATATTTCCAGCCGACAAATTGGTCTTCGCCTTCTTCAGCGAATTTTCACCAGTCGTTATCCACTGTTTTAACTGCTGCTTCGAGTCAGGTGTGTAGTGATGTATCCATGTTTCATTCACAGCGACGATTAATTGTAAAATAGATTGCTCGTTTTTTTTCATTTTTGTGGTAACTGCTACAATGCTCTCCCAAAAATCTGTAGAATATGAACCACGCTTTGCTACCAGCTGAAATTTCGTCTATGCTGATTTGAAAGTGTCACTTGATTGCCTTGATGTTACCAAATAAATGGTGGCGCCATATCTTAGAAATTAACCAAACTTATCAAACGGCGCACGTATAACGTAAATACAAAATTTATGAAAGAGACAAGAGTAGAAAAAGTCCAGTCATCTATAGTTTTATAATGTATTAAAATCAGGAGTAGATACTCTTGATCTACTTTTACGTTTATATACATTCGAATACAAATAGATGCCCACACCTTCTAATCTATAACTTTGTGAACATGCCAGCTTGTATTTCACTCATTATTTCATCAAATATGAATACAAAAGATAATTAAAAAGAAGATCGTGAAAGTAATATATATTTCTGCAAAATGATTTATAAGATACAATCAATTTCAATTCTACAAGAGATTATGGATTTATGGAAACTAAAATAGAAAACACTAAACTTGTGATATTGAATCTTTAGATTAATAATAAAATATTTTTTTAAGAAAAACTGATACTTGTTCGTACAGTTTGATTTAAAATTGTAAGCATAATAATATTTTCTTAGTTTTCAAAGTTTCACTATTAGAAATTGAGATCGAAATTTATAAAGTTACGGTTGTTCCTAGTACCACTATGTTAATGAGATAACAAATAATGAAGTAATTGCATAAAGTAATTTTCGTTACATGAAAGAACGAAATTTTCTGTATCTAAAATATAAAGTATTGTCTGTAAAGATATTTAAAATCAGAAATATTTCAAGTGTTGGATACATTTGATGGACAATTATAGAGATTAACCGTAGTTCTAGTATATGAATGTCAAAAAATCTACCACTCAATAGCCTTGCTAAATAAGTTCTTTATGAACAATAAAAAGAGGTTTAGGAAGCTGAGGTTTAAAATTACAATCAGTCTCTATACGAGCGTAGATTAATAAGTACCCGTGTTTGACACGAAAATACAATTTTTTTAAGAAAAATTTTTAAAGCTTTTAAAGTAACCTCCTTTTAATTTGATACACTTAGTCCAACGCATTTTCAATTTTTTTATCCCTTCCAAATAGTACTGTATGTCAAATTCCTCAAAACAGGTATTTACAGCAGCGATGAATTCTGAATTTGATGCAAATATTTTCCTTTCGAGACATTTGTTCAAGTTTGGAAACAGAAAAATGTTACAGGGTGTCAAATCTGGAGAATATGTTTGATATGGAATAAAATTCGTTGTGCAATTCATGTCATTTTGCCATCACAACTGTTGATTTGTATGCCGGTCCATTGTCGTGATAGAAGAGCACTTTTTTGTCTGAAAAATGAGGAGTTTTTTCTTGATTTAATCATTTAGCTAGTCCAATAATATAGCATAGTAGGCTTGTGTTATTATTTTCACTTTTTCAAGATAGCCGATCAGCAATATTCCATGAACATTCTAGAAAACAGTCGCCATAACCTTTCCAGCTGATTTGATTATTTTTGCCTTGTTTGGTGCATGTTCGTTATGAGATATTCATTGTTTTGACTGCTCTTTCGTTTCAGGTGTATAGTAATACATCTATATTTCAGCAATGGTGATGTATCGACGCAAAAATTCATGTCGATTATGTTTAAACATCGTTGAACATTGCTTTGAAATGTTCATTCGAATGCGTTTTTGGTCGATTGTGAGCAAACACGGCACCTGTATAGTGGATAGCTTATTCATATGCAAATGTTTGTGTTATATGTTCCATACACTTTCATCTAAGATGTCTACTATCTCATGCACTTTGATTCTACGATGATTTAAAACAATGTCATGGATTTTTCTAATTATCTCTTCTGTAGTCACCTCAATTGGACAACTTGGACTTCTTCATCACTGTCGGCTTTGTGAGATGTTGCTCACCACTTTATTGGGGCATACCTACGGGGCACCTTGCGTACGGCACACAAATGTTATCCACTCGTTGCAGCGGTGAATTTACTTGACTCCAAAAGATGATCAAAGGGTTACCGACTTTGTGTACATGGATATGGAGGCTAGACTGATAACAGCTGTGGGAACGTTACTACCCACAGCAGCGAGACGCTGTACCGTATCCACAGATCAATTAATTATCCGGTGTCATCATGGGCCTGTAAAGCCGTGATGATCGTTCGCCATACAGGATGAACCACCAAATGGGAAAAGAGAGAGTGCTTAACTTGGAGGCTGTGAAAATGTTACTGCCCACAATAACGAGACGTTGTACCTTCTTTTCCTCCAAGTTGAGAAAGATGTAGTGCACCACGGGTCAGTAGAGCCGTGAGGAGCGTCAGAAATACAGACTGAACCACTGAATGGGAAAGAGAAAGAACACTAAACTTGAAGGCTATGGGAACGTTACTGTCCACAGCATCGAGACGCTGTACCGTCTTTTTCTCTAGGTCTCGTATTGAAAACCGGTGTCGTCACGGGTCCGTAAAGCCGTGAAAATCGTTCGCTATACAGGACAAACCACCAGTATTAAAGAAAACTATAGTGTGATTTTAAAATTGAGGTCAACACATCGAGACAGACAGAAAGCGAAGAGATACTTACTGTATGTGAGTTGGAAGTCAACTGATTTATTCTACTACTAGTACGCTGTGGCACGGGCCAGAAGGACCCTAGCTTACCATAAGTACCGATCGTATACGCTTACGGCTTGTGATGCTCATATCCATGGATTGTCGCATGGTAGGAAATACTCTTCGCTAAATTGTGGATCAATTTTCCTAGACCCAGAAGAGGATGCCTTCTGGTGGAGAGTCAGCGGAGCTGCAGGTCGGGTAGTGAAGGCAAACCTCTTACTGACTCTGGTGTTGTAGCAGGTATGCCGTTTCGCAGACCGCCCGTCACCTCGCACTACGCTTTCAGCAAGCTAGACCGCTTGAAGCGACAGTGTTCTGCGACGAGGTCGTTATTTACTAATCCGCGGACTATGGGGTTATCGCTAGCCTCTGCTCGACCGTACAATCGGAGGGCCAGTTCGCGGCCTAACTCGTCGATTGTAGGGAGATGGAAGTCTCGATGCAAAGTGGTGTTTCTCACCAGGTAGTGCGCGTCGGTGATGAGACGCAGCGCCCGGTTTTGAAACACCTGTAGCCACTTGATTGAGGTCGGGTTGTAAGCTGAGGCTGCACACGCGTACGTCATGATCGGCCGAATGATGCTGAGTTAGAACAAACGCTTACGTCTCAGCGACAGTTTTGACTTCCTATTCAGTAGCGGGTAAAACCTGCAGAGCTGCCCCTGAGTATTCGCTAGTACGTACGAGACGTGGTTTACGAAGGTCATGTGTCTGTCGAGCTTGACATCTAGGTACTTGGTCGAGCCCGCCCACTTAATTCGGGAGCCACAGAACTCAAGAGGATCGGGTTCGCGCTTCACCGAACTGAGCATGCGAAACATGACCGCCACCATCTTCTGCATGCTCACCCTCACTCTCCACGTACGGCAGTAAGTTTAGAGCTCAGACAGGTAGACCTGCAGCTTACGGTGGATTACATTCGGTTGCCAAGATTGTTCAATTACCGCGGTGTCATCCGCAAAGAGCGTCATGTGCTGAACTCACGGCAGGTCGTTGATGTACAGGTTGAACAGCACAAGGCCCATCTCACTCCCTTGCCGGACACCGGCCGCTATTGATCTTATGGTAGAGACTGATTTATACTGCTAATTTTCCAGTTTATATACTCACAGAAAAGGCAGGCCTAAGCAAAGCAGGCCTATGAGCGTGAGTCTAGTCTCTTTTGTTCTGTCTCGAAGCGTGTGTTCAACATTTATTATTTTGTTGGTATAATTACAATAATTAATTTCAATAATCCAAATAATGACAAAAAAATAAATGGATATTTACAATAATTTTAATGTGATTATCAAGTACAATGTGCTAATTTATTATATATATATATATATATATATATATATATATATATATATATATATATATATATATATATGTTATGTAGCTTAGAATCACTACAATTACAAACGTTTATACGATCACGTTTTAATTCATTTAACTAATATCTGATGGTTGTAATCGAAGGTGCGCAGACCCGTAGACAGAATGTGTTTTATTTAATTTCTCTACACTCTTTCCCATCCAAAAACCGAAATCTAATCACTGACCGATATTGAAAATTTTCCATAGTTAAAAAGAGCAATAGTTTTTTATTTTTAATGACTGTCGAAATTAAGCTAATTAACGTATTATGCTTGAAATTTGACAGTAATAGTTTGAAAGATGATGCTGTTAAAAGATATTGAAATTTCATATCTGTGGTACGATTTCTTGTCAAGCACAGGTAATTATCACTCTATCTTGGTATGTCTATCTGTTCAGATCTTCAAACATCACGAAATATTTTCGTCAATGTACGGAATGTCAACGATTTTACATCTAATACATTCAAAAACTAAAATTGATGAAAATTGCAAAATTTTGAAACAAAAGTGTATCATGTCTCTGAAGTTGGCATACAAAGTGTGTAAAAACAATAAAATAAAAATTGTTCCAAGTAGCATTCATATAGTTCTAGAGTTCTTGAAAAGGGGAAAAATTAAATGGCTAAAATATGCAAATAAAGTTTCGGGGTGCCAACTTCACACTGCATACAAACAATAAAAAATACGTGTTTCGGTGACTGTTCTGATCTCATCTAGAATAGTTCTAGAGTTTATGCAGGAAAAAAAATTTTTACAAATTTGGCGCCAAAAACGCAATTTCTTTTTTTTTTAGACAATAATGGACGACGATGTTTTGCTGACATCAGAGCAACTCCAATGCGTTGTATTTAATTAAATATTGTATTTAATGTTGGTTCATATCAAATAAATTAAACAATGTTGTCTATTACATAGCAGCGAGTAGACCCTATTTGGTTTTGGAATATCCACGTGAGAATTAAATACAAAGCATAGCAATTGTTCTAATGCCAGCTAAGCATCATCACACATAATTATATAAAAAAATTGAAATTGCGTTTTTGGCACCACATTTGTAAGAATTTTGTCTTCCTACAGAAACTCTAGAACTATTCTAGATGAGATCAGAACAGTCTTCGAAATGCACATTTTTACTTTTTATATACTGTGTGAAGTTCGTGGCCCGACATTTTATTTATATACTTTAGGTCTTTAATGATTGGAATTTTTTTCTCCTTTTCAAGAATTCTAGAACTATATGAACGCTACTTTGGAAAAATTTAATTTTTTAAAAACATTGTATAATATTTTTAACACTGTATGCCAAGTTCACAGATATCCGAAACTTTATTTTCATTTTTTCGGCCTTTAATGATTAGAACTTTTTTTCTACTTTTCAGGAACTCTAGAACTATTTTAGATGAGCTCAGAACAGTCATAAAAATGTGCATTTTTATTTTTTTTTGTATGATGGTTAAAGTTGGTACCTCTAAATTTTATTTACATATTTTAGGGCTTGAATGATTGGAACTGTTTTTCTCCTGGTCAGGAACTCTAGAACTATTTGAATGATACTTGGAACAATTTTTATTTCATTTTGTTTAAACACTTTGTATGCCAACTTTACAGATATAATTGTACTGAGAAAAAATAACACGATAATACAATATATATTTGGTTATAATACAGGTTTAATCATAAAATAATTAACCTATTTGAAAAATTAAAAACGATTAATTTTAAAACGGGAATGATGAATTTCCTATCGAAATGCACATAAGCAATAATCGAAACTAATCAATAATAATTTATCGAATATTTTTAACCAAAAATGTTGGTGTTGTTTGTAGAGTGAAAAAATAATTCATATGTAAAACTGAATTCAGCCAGTCTCAGTAACTAACTGTTTTTGTATGAATAATTTTCTTGTGAGATATCATTAGGAATTTTTAAAACAGTACTGGAACGTGTAGTACAATTCGTTCGTTTATTAATACATAAGTACTGATGACTATTTTGTTGTACAGTTAAAATACGTATGTTCTTCAAATCTCGTTTAACGAGGGTGCAGTAACTCAAAACAACATGCAGCTGGTGGCGCATGAGGAAACGTCAGCGAAAACAGGAGCTAAACATACTGCCACCCACTCACATTTGACGGGCATCGCCATTGTAATTAATCAGTCCACAGTGAGTCGAGTCAGGTCTCAAATCAGCTAGAATAATGTTTACGTCAGCTATGGACGGATGCAGCTTCAATATACATACATACATATATATATATATATATATATATATATATATATATATCTATATATCTATATCTATATATATATATATATATATATATATATATGTATGTGTGTATGGATCTACATATTTACACATGTGTGTGTAAATTGCGTTCTATCACTTCCACAATAATATGAATATAGTACGTTTCCTTTGTATGTTCTGTTTTGTCACTTTTATTATTTTAAAACAGATGCAGGATTACTGTCAACATAAATACAAATGGCTATGATTAATAGTTGAAGGCGGAAGGGTTTGTTTTTCTCTGCTCCAGAGCGTCACTTGAATTTTGAATTTAGTTCGTGTGTCCTTTTTTTATTAGAAGAATGAAATGAAATGCAATATGACTAAATTTTAAATAATTAAATTTGATTTAGTTTTCAAAACTAAAGAACTCATTAAAATAGCATCGTTTTTAAGCAATTGAATAAATGAAAGTACATTTGACGGATAATCTGAGAAAACTTTCCAAAAGTGCCTACAAAAAGTGGTTCCAAGGATGGTAATATGGCTAGAAGAGGTGTATAGTTATTGAAGAGGACAGTTTCGAATGGACGCATTTTAATTTTTGAAATATTTTTTATAGATAAAGTTATATGACGCTATTCCGAGTAAATTTTGAACACACTTCGTATTTATAGTGATCTTTGTCTTACCCCAACACCTTGGGAGCCCTGGTGTGGTACGGGAGGTAACAATTTGTAGAATAGGAACGACCATTTTAGGCGCTCCTGTAAGAACGTAGTAATTCGTTATTCGGTGCCCTTTTCCTGATGCGTCAATATGTGTGCTATGTAGAGTAGGGATAGAGTGAAGGAGAAAACACAGTTGCATAACTGCATGTTGCAATACGACAGGAAGCACTGTACAAACTTTCTTCATTTATTTCACATAACCTAAATGAAGGAATAAAATTAAATATATGCATGATTATTTACACTTCCACAAATCTGTTTGTTTCGAGTATAACTCATAAAGGATATTAGGAGAGGACTACCTAGTACTCACTTAACACAGTTACACCCTAGGGGCTTTGCCTCCAGCTCGATAACGCTTGTTCCCGTCCTAACAAATAACATAAATTACCAAATTATACATACAAATAATCCGCGAAAATATAAATCATAAAATGTTTAATGGAAAAATTCATAACAAAAAGTAACATAACAAAATTCAATGTTAAAATGTGTAAAAAACTTTTTAATCTAAAACTTCAGTAAATACCTTATTTTGAATAAATTTCCTATCAGTTTTACATTGAAATCATATACCCTCTTTCATTGTACACTGTGAGAGATCTACATACAATTGTCGATGAGTAAAAAGTTTATCTTTAGAATTAACAAATATATCAATCTTATCAAAAGTCCGGCTTTGTGAATTATTTATTGGCATAGCAAATGCCAATAGTACTCGTAACTGTAAACGTTTCAAGACATATGTGATTTCATTATCATCAATAGATCATGTGACTCATATAAACCAATCAGAACAGACACCATGTAACCGGTATCAACCAATCAAAGGACGAATAAAACGCACGTATAGCGTCGGGACATTTTTTGAGCTAAGGAGAGATAACTTGAAATAAACAAATTTATCTCCACATTGTGTCGATTTAAAAATACAAGTGATTAATGCACAATAAAAAAATCATTTCAAACTCATCTTCAAGTAAAAATAATAAATTATTTTAGTTAAGTACAATGTCAAAAAAAAATATTTTTGGCTGTTGTTTCAATGAATGAAATAATCACCACATACACACAAATTAATATATATATATATATATATATATATATATATATATATATATATATATAGCTCTATGCGAAAAACTAACACCACATTCAATATTTTGAGAAATTTATAAAGTACTACTTAATTTGTTGTTGCAATTTAAGACATTTAGTGTCAAATGTTTGTTTATGATTCTTTAGTAAGAAAATTAGAGAAATTTCTTAGAATTACACTTCAAATAGAGGGAAATTCCCGTTTATGCGAGACCATTTTAGTGTGCAAGGTAATAGCACCATTTAATTTTTTTAGAGAGCGTTTGTAGTAAAAGGTTGTATTTTTTGAATTATTATAACTAAAGGTAAGAGAATTACATCATTCGTAATTAATAGCATATTAATTTTAACTTTTCAATTAACGGGACATGCTTTGCACTGTAGTGAAGAAAAGTATTTACTGAGAAGAAATTTAATTTCAGAGGGTAGCACGTATAAATTTTTTAGATAAGTAATTGAGTGTTCGAACAAAATGATAATAAATGCTAAAAACTGGACAGGAAAAGAAGAAATATGAGAAAAAAAAAGAAATTGGAAACAAGGAATGAAAATAATATAATTAAGTTAGCCCAAAAACCCCGTTTATCGCATCAAAAAAATTCAAATAGGAGCTAATTTACAAATAGATGCATCTACTATAAGAAGAAGACTTGTTGAAAAGAATTTGGTAGAAGTCATAAAATAGTAATTTTATTATACCAAAAAACATTTAGTAAATCAAATAAAATATGCTCAAAACATATATATATATATATATATTGATCACTTAGTAAATGGCAAAGTATTCTTTGGATAGACGAGTCCAAAATTGTTTTATTTGGTCCTCTTGTCTGTAGAACATATGTTCGTAGACCAAAGAATGAAAAGTTCAGACCGAAGTATCCATTTAAGACGATTAAACATGGAAGCATGAAAATTAGCGTATGAGGATGTTTTTCCTGTAATGGCATAGGTCAAATTTTTTGGATTAAGCCTATCATGAATGCTCAAGTTTATGTTGACTTAATTTAAACAGTAATGTTGTCTTATACCGACTGTAATATGTTACTTAAATGCGGTTTGTAGCAAGATAATGCCCCAAAACACACTAGCAAATTGGCTAAGAATTTTTTTTAATAAGTAAGGTTCAGGTAATGGAATGGTCAGCTCAGTCTATAGATCTCAACCCTATCAAAAATCTTTGATATGGTTTATTTCATGCAAAGCTTAAAAATAAAATGTAGTTGTGACTCGCTATTCAGTCTGCACGGGAAGTAATTTCACTTTAATGATACCCCAAACATTAGTTGAGTCTATGCTGCGATGTTACGCCACTGTTTTTAAAAATAACAGCTACAAAACGAAATATTTTAAAAGGCTTTTGTTCACGAATGATAGGTATATTTATTCGTTTATTTGTTTATCTATTAAAATCACATTTGTTGTGAGAATTAATTTTTTCGAAAATATGGAAAATCCTTGTTTTTATTCAAAAGAGTCAGGCCAATTATATTTCATGTATTATTCTATATCAATTCTATCGATACATTCAATTCATGTATTATTCTGTTATTCATTCAATCCAAAGACATCTTAATTTATTGTAAACTAACAGCTTGAACCGTTAGTATATATTTACATTAGTATGATAAAGAAAATTAAACTATATACTTGGAATAACTGCCGAAATCATATGTAAACCGGCCAAGCTATGTGATTCGCAAGTCATGAAGTAAGAAGCCATGAAGTCACAAGCAAGTAATTAAGTCACAATTGTCAGCAAATCAGTATCCGGATCACAGCAATAGTTTTAAGTTATAACCCTTGTATTCACCCTCAAAATAAATGTAAAATCACAGAAAAAACAGATTTATTTTCATTAACTTAAAAATGAGTTGAGTTCTCACACGTTAGCGCATCATCAAGTCGGTAGTGTTACTCCTACAATTAACAGCTTTTGTATTTCTTTTTAATTTGTCTTAAAAAAATATTTTATGGAACTATTTATTAACACTAGAACTACCGATGTTAAATATATACCTAGTTTTACCGCACTCGTCAAATTGACGTATTTTTGATCATGGCTTTCATTTTAACTTTTCACTTAGTTTATGTAAATAAAAGAATATAATTTAACAAAAAGAACACTTAATATAATAATTCATTAATTATTAATACAAAAAAAAAAACAAACAAAAACACTTTCTATTTGCATTTATATTATAGCACATTTGATATGTATGGAATAACTATGAATCACATATTTTACAAATACATGTTATCTGTGATGAACACTTGCCACAAACATATTTGTTGCATGCATTGCAGGTATAAACCGCTCTGTTTCTATTTCACAATAGAATTTGGCAAAATTTGCGTTCATGAGGATTTTTTTTTGAATTTTCTGGAGTACAATCCATTGCTTGCCGTTCTTGTTTTTGGGAGGAGGCTTCTTTTCTGCAGCAACTATATGAACTGGAGAGTTCTTCGGATAATTGAAACAAAAATTGTTTTCTTGTTATATTTTTATCGCAAGTCTCTTTATATAAAATCCACGCATTGATTGATGCCAAGTCCAAAATATTATAAAATACCTGTAAAGGCCATCCACGTGACCCTGCTTTTACACTGTATTTGCGGGCCATTTGGTCAACTATATCTACTCCAAACTTAGTCTCATTGTAAAACGATACAGTTTCAGGAATTTGTTTTCGATTAGAAGCAATTTTTACAGATTTGTGTTTAGAGCTAAGAAGTAGTACTTTTTTGCGAGGCTTACTTTTGTAAATCGTTAGAACAATATCATTGGATTTGTAGAGCTTTGTGGAGAAAACAGCCATGTTATCTTTTCTATCTTTAGCTATTTTCGGCAATTCTCTCTTATTTGCTCGCATAGTTCCAACGAGACTAGTTTTTTTGGCCAGTAGCTTCTTTGCGAGTTCTATACTTGTAAAAAAGTTATCTGTTGTTATATTTCTTCCACAATTTACATAGTTTTTTACAAGATTAAAAACTACAAATTCACTCAAAGGTACTCCTGATGGTCTAAGTTCATCTTTGCCTAAGTACGGAAAGCCATTTATTATAAATTTATTTAGCCAAATTATTATAAATTTTGAGATTGCTAATGTCGTCAATTTGACGGGTCTTGGTATAAATAGGTATAGGTCATACTAATAATGGAAGTTAAAGTAGCTGAGTGGAAATTGAATAGGAATATTTAATTGTTCTTATATTTCATTAAAAGTCGTCATAAAATTCTAGAACAATACATAAATTATATCGAAATTTTTAAGCACGAAATTTGAAAATCGTCAAAATGACGCTCTTGGTAGTTCTAGTGTTAATGAGTTTGAATTTTTTTCATTGATGCCATTATTTCCACAGTCAAAATTCTGACTACTTCTGTTTAGTTGTATACTATATCTTTGTTTTTATTCGAATGAAAATATTATGGAGCCTTTTAGTTACCAAATGATTACTTTTTATATTAAAAAAAATTCAATTTATTACGTTAGTTTGTTTTATTTACTTTTGAACATTTATTTATTAAAATCTGTTGATGCTGCTTTTTTTACACAGTAGGCATATATTACGTAAGGATCAGAACAGCCGCAACAAACCACAATCATCCGCACACACATAAACGGGTATACATAGAAGTTTAGTCTTTGGCATCGCACCACTACACAGCCACATAACTCTAATGTCTTTCTGACTAGCCTCAAGTACAGAGTTCGACAATAACGCAGACGACATTCGCGTAACAATAGCTGGATTATCATCAAATCTACGCCCGATGTGTATTGTTTCTCATATTACTAACTATTATATAATTCATAGAAACATCATTTCATTGTCTGCGTACAATACTAAGCGCATCAAAAAATAAGTTTCCTTTATCATACAAATATTAGCGTTTCCACGTTCCGTAAACCACTTTTAAATGCATCTAACGAATATCATTCTGTTCGGTTATTAGTGAGGCTTCTTAATGTTATTATAATGGTTAAACGTGTACTATACAATATTTCAAATCTTTTATTTGTAACCTGAAAAATTATTTTCTATACGCTATATAAAATTTATATTTATATTGAGAGGTGGCTCTGGCTTTTCTCTCTACGTTCGCCGAGCTCCCCCCTCCCCTCCCCTCGGTGGGAAGGGTACTATCTTTGATCGTTAACGCTCATTCGAGCTAACAAATAACAGAAATTAACAAATTATACACAAAAATAATCCGAGTAAAATGTAAGTCTAAAAATTTTTATTTGATAATTATAAATATTAACATAATAAAACACAATGTTAAAATTTGTAATATTTTTTTTATTCTAGAGCGATAGTATATATATATATATATATATATATATATATATATATATATATATATATATATATTATGTTAGCTATAGTATAATATTGCTTCAGTGAATACAATATTTTAACTATCAGTTTTATATTGAAATTGTATTTCCACTTTCCTTGTAGGGGAGACCGGGGTAATTCCGACCACGTTGTAGTTCCGTCCAGGGTGGTTATCTCATAATGTGTGTGTCGTATGAACTCAAACTATGAACATAAATATTGTAAACGGGTCTTATAGTGTCTCCTTGATTAACAGAATTTTGTTTGGTTATGTGCCACGTTGTGAGTTTTATTGTCGCCAACGTGTTTCCGATGACCAAACCTGAAATCGTTCTCTCTTCGAAAATGTGTATTATCTGCTATTAATCTTCCATTAAATAATCTACAGCTAGTGATTTTTATGTAGAAATGTATGCATTATACGAATCCGGTTACAGTCTTTTCATTTTCTTCCCTTTATTACATTTTAATAACGATGAAGAAAAAAGGTGCACTCGAGGTAAATCCATCCATGAGACGATTTAACTTCGGTGGCACCGCTCTGCTTTCCGTTACAAAATACTTATTCTTTTTTCAATTGCAAGAATATGATTTGCAATTACAAACGTAATAAGACTGCTATCGATTAGGAGCAAATCAAAATTACCCTTCTTACTGTCAAAAGAAACAAAATTAATGTGCATGAAGCCGCAAGAATAGTTGGAGTTTGCAGGATGACGCTGAGTGACTTGTTGAAGAAGAGCGGGAATGAAGTCGAACGGAATGATGAAGTCATCCTCCGAAATGCTGTAGCAGAACACTAGAAGCTCAATTCTACGGCCCCTTCCACCCCTCGTCGTGGTGATGAGACTAACATGAGCGCAATGCTTGAAAGTATTCGAGCGTTTCCGAAAGCCGCTTCAAAAAATCAAACGAGAAGTGGAAGGAAACAATGTACGAGTGCAGTCTTTATTTAAATGCCTACAATGCAAAATTTAGAGGTGGAGCAGGCCGAATCGCAACGGAAATAAAATAAAAAATGACTCCGAGGATGAAAGCTGTGATCGATCATCGACCATCGTAACAATACCGAAAAAAGAGGATGACTGACGAAAATTGCACAAAGTTTGGAACCGCAGCCTTCGAGAAGCCGAATGCGAAAGACAAAACGAAAGAGACTTGATTGATCAGATTCCAACGAGGACTGTGATAACATGTGCTGTGTTTTCTACAAAGAGATAAGGCTAAAGTTCTAGTGAAAGAGTGCATTTCGTGTGACAGCATTTTACAAATGTGTTCGTACTTCAAATACATACTTTACATGTATAAATTGCAGGAGAGACAAAAATGGTGAGGACACCAATTAAGTTTTGATTTATATTTTGTATTTAAAATACTTTAAAGAAATGGTTTGTACATTTTTATCATATAAAAATGATAATTAAAAAGTGTAAAAGGATTATTTATAACCTGAAATAATAATTTTCATTAAAAAAATAGTGAGAAAATGGGTGGACGGATTTACCCTACGATTTTTGATATTACAATATTTTAATTTTGATATTTTCACTAAATAACGCTTAAACAAAACAATTTGGACTAAAATTAAACTGTGCAAATATTGTAGCCAAGGGATCATACAACGGTACAGCTCAATTCATGAAAATTATTTATTATGTTATTGAAAGCTGGCAATGAAAAAATGTGAACGGGTTCCTTTTTGTCTCATTACATAGAAAGAGAGATACATACATATTAGTGCTGTCAACCAATCAGAACAGAGACCACTTAATCTTCATCAACCAATCAGAACACGAATAAAATTGACTACAACAGAATTAATTTTTATTAATGGTGAGATAAGAATTGTTCAAAAATAATTACAATTCTTTGTATTTATAGTTTCATATATTTTAATATTGTGGCTTAATTTACTCTTTTTTTCATGTAGTTGAGGTATTTTGACATCTTTTGTATTGTTATCATGTTACTTTTGGCTTTAGTTGGGGATACAAGACCCTGAAAACTGTCTTTTTTATGTGCTAATTGGTGTTTTTATTAAAAAATGTAGAGAAAAAATAACAAGATGGATTTTCACTAATAACTTTGCTGAATTGATCTAGCTTGCATGATAAAGATTAAAATAAAATTTAAATGGGGAATTACCAAAAAAATGAAAAAAGTAAATATGAAATTAACGAAAAAGTACCTGTAACAACATAAATCGAAGTGTTGCTATTTATATATATATATATATATATATATATATATATATATATATATATATATATATATATATATATACATAAACTTATAGTTAATGCAAAGGGTGGAGAAAAAGAACGAAAAATTCTAAATAGTTAATAATTTGTTTGTTTAAATATTCGTTCCCTTCTTTTCAGAATTTTAAAGATAAATCTTAGGAAATTTATCATGAAAAAATACACGACGAAAGAACGTACGAAAATAATCTAATTTCATTTTGAAAATAATCGTTTAATTATTTTGAAGCAGTGAGAACAACATCATTATTTTAATACTCGAACAGGACCATCGGACTCAATGATTAATCGTTTGGCTGCACATTTTCGACATCAAGGTGCAGTAAGTAACTGTAAAAGATCTGGAAGATTGCGTTCAGCTGTTACTGAGGAAAATATTCATGATGTACAGGAGAGTATCAACATGTTCCTGAAACCACAACTAAAAAACATTCAAGCCAACTTAGAATAACTTTGACGTCATTGAAATGGATTTTGACACCATTTAAAATGTTCTCATACAAAATGCCGCTTGTGAAAAGCTAAAATCAACTGATTCTCAGCATCGCCTTTATTATGAATTTCATTTTCGCTAACAAGCAGAAGAAAATAACGAATTTATTCACAATTCGGTTATAAGGGATAAAGATTATTTCCATTCAAATGGCTTCATAAACAGACAAAACTGTGAATATGGTCTACAGAGAATGCAAAAGCACCTTATCAGCGACAATTACATCCACTTAAATGTACTATTTACTGAGGAGTAATGTTTGAAATGATTACAAGCCCTTATTTCTTTGAAAATTAAGACGGTACTGTTGTTACCAGAAATGGTGCTCACAACTTGTACGATGATAGAAACTTTTTTGAAGCCAGCTGCTGATAATCGCCCACGGGTGTTGTTCTAAAAAGATGGAACTACAGCGCACACAGCAAGATCTGTTATGTGAATTTTTAGTGGAAATTTTTAACGAACGCATAATTTCAAGAACCAGTAAGTTTAATTGACCTACACGTTCGCCAGATTTGAGCCCTTCCGATTGTTATCTATAAGACTAATTGCAAGAACACGTATACACGAATAATGTAAAAATCATCCTGCAGTTAAAGAACAACATACGAGACAAAATTCAAACGCTATGTCCAGAGATCATTAGAGAAATATGCTTATGAGAAAATACTTTAGAAAGGACTCAACTTTTTAAATCTGAAAATGGGTATCACTTATTTGATGTCATTTTTATGTGTAATCAGGATCGGTTTCCCATTGTTATACTATATTTTGAAAAATAAAAAAAGATGAAAATATTACAAAACAAGAAAATATTAATGTTTTAAACTACTTCGTTGTTTTTGTGCCACCTGTATAAATAAATCATTACGCATATATCACTTTTTATTGTTAAAATATATAACAATTTCTTTTTGATTATTTGTATTTGAGTTTGTTTACATTTCTGTAGTGATTGGTTCGTGGTCAATGATAGAGGAATAGAAAAAAACTATTTTTTTTGTATTCAACTGTTCACATTTTAAAATTAATACTTATATATTTAAAAAAAGGAATTTGTTAAAGTATACTTCGAAATTTTACTTAAATTCGAATAAAGACCATTAAAAAATATATTATTCCAGTGACCTATTTTCATCTCAGTATTTTTTTATTTCAATGAACAGGGACACGTAATGAAATGACTGGTATTACCACAAAGATGCAATTACAAAATTTCATTTCACCTCAAGTCCGAGTTATTAGCATTACACGCTATGCGATATGCCAAATATTCGGCCGAACGAGATATGTTATACGATTGTGGTTTCGGTATGTTTCGATAAAAAGCATAAAGGGAGGACTCGTCGTGAAATCATCGCTTGCAAGTTAATGCACGAGTGCGGTTATACGTTGAGAATCTAATAGAGTCGTTGAGAATGTTCAAAGCACCTATGCAAACATTACGCTTGCTGGACTTCATTTCCGTATGAATAAAAATAAACGATTTATTCTTATTTTAGTGATGATTTTATAGACACAATATGTGTAGTTTGCAAGACTGATAAGAAAGTACAAATACAAGATTAGAATATTTTCTATTTGTCAGAAATATTAACTTTTTTATAAAGTTCCGTATTTTACTACTTAACCTTTTCGATTCTATTAGGATATATATATATATATATATATATATATATATATATATATATATACGTTGTAGGCAAAGTCAGACGCCCAGGTAAAGTCCGACTTTGACATTCAATGTATATCCTCATTTATAAAATCAAAATTAGATCACCATCACCCAAACTTTCACCCTCACCTTCATTCTCACCCGCACACCTCTACGCCGGGCTGCATACTTGCGCTCGGCCGGGTCAAAAAAGGGTGAGGATGAGAATGAATGTGAGAGTGAAAGTATGGGGAAGGTGATCTAATTTTAATTTTATAAATCATAATATATTGACTAGTCGAAGTCGGACTTTGGCTAATCAATATATATCCTGATTTATAAAATTAAAATTAAATCACCTTCACTCACACCTTCAACATTACCTTCATCCTCACCATCACATCTTTACTTCAGGCGGTATACTTGTGATAGACCGGGTACAAAAAGGGTGAGGGTGAGTGTGAATATGAGTCTGAAGCTGTGGGTAAAGGTGATCTAATTTTAATTTTATAAATCAGGATATATATTGACTAGTCAAAGTACGACTTTGATTAATCAATATATATCTTGATTTATAAAATTAAAATTGGATAACCTTGACCCAAACTTTCACCCAGAACTTCACCCTAACCCTAACCCTGACATCATTACTCTGGGCTGTATACTTGCGCTCGACCGGGTTAGGGGTTAAGGGTGAGGGTGATCTAATTTTAATTTTATAAATCAGGATACATATTGACTACTCAAAGTCCAAAGTAGAACCTCTACTCAGGATTGTATATCTGTGCTTGGCCGTGTCAATAAAGGTTGAGGGTGATGTTAAAGATGAGGGTAAAAGTGTGGGTAAAGGTAAGCTAATTTAAATTTTATAAATAAGGATTATAATAACATTGTATATCAATAATAATATTGCATGTCAAAGTCGGATTTTTCCTGGTCGTCAGACTTTATATATATATATATATATATATATATATATATATATATATATATATATATATATATATATATATATATATATATGAATGTATCATCAGAAAGAGTAGCCTCTTTCAATCTACTGCTGGATGAAGGCCTCTTCCATGATTTTCCATTTTGTATGACTGAATGTTTCTCTTTTCCACTAATTTACAATAAAAGTTTTAATTTTCTTACTCCACGTGTTCATCGGTCTCTTTCTTGATCTTTTTATATTCTTTGGTTTCCAGTTGATAAGTTCTATTGTCTATCGGTTGTATTCTCTTCTTGCAACATACCCCACCCATTTCTATTTCAGACTCTTTACCCTTCTTATTACATCTGAGATTCCAATCTGTTTTCGTATTCATTCTATTCTTTTCCTATCTTTTTTTTGTTATCCCTAGCATGCATCTTTCTATACTTCCCTGTGTTGTTTGGAGTCTGAATGATTTTGGCGTTAAGCAACCAAGTTTAGCTGCCGTATGTAAGTATTGGTAATATATATCAGTAGCGCACCCAGAGAGGAGACAAGGTGCTCTAGAACCCTTCCCCCCCAAGGAAAAGGGAAAAACACTAGGAAACAAAACAAAACCATCGCGCGAAAATGTTCAAATATACATAGAGAGCTTAAACGTAATCACGACTGAAATAATTCAAGAGATTTGTAAAATGAATTGAAACCTGGATTTTATTCTTTAAATACATTTTTATTATCACCAAATGAATTTTATTTAATTCACATTAAAAAAAATTATCCGTTCAACTCGTCCCCACCTCTCTTAGATTAAATCCTGAGTCCGGCAGTATATATTGATCAAATATTGTTTTCTTCAAACAGAATGAGATTGTTGATTTCAATATAGACTCTTTTCGTCCAAATGAGCTTCATCGCATTTTTATTCTCCTGGCTACTCTTCAATGAACGATCAATCTTTGATAAGCTAGTTGATATAGTAAGCTAGTTAATAGCATAGTTGATAAGCTAGATAGACATACTTGTAACTTCAATTTCTGTTCCCTTTATTATAATTTTCTTAGAGTAGACAAACACATTGAACAACACTTTTGTCTCTGTGTAGTTCATGTCTAGGCCATTTTTTTGACTGGCATCATCAAATTCTTTTATCCTCTTTTGTAGAGTTTTCGGAGTACTTGCGAAGATATCGTTGACATCAGAAAACATGATGTGACTGAATTTTTCGCCTTTCATTTCGATTTCTTTGTCCTCTCAGTCGAGAGATTTGAATATTTCTAAGATTGCAGTAAATAATTTCGGCGAGATTCCATCTCCCTGTCTTATACCTTTCCAGATTTTTACCTTTTTTTTTCTTTCTGTAGCTTCACCGTCAAGTTTGTATTCTTGTAAATGTTGTCTAGCAACTCGATGTATGTGTTATCCCTGATTCTGCAATGCAAATACGAACAATGATATAGTAATAGAGTCGAAAGAATTTTCATATTCTATAAATCCAGGACATAATGGTATTTGGTATTCATTTGATTGGTTAATTACCTCCCTCATTACCTGAATGTGATCAATTGTAGTAAATCCGCTTCGAAATCCTGCTGGTTTCCTCGATTGAGGAAAATTTGACTGCGTTTGTAGACGTTTTGAGATTATTTTTGTAAAGATCATCTAATTTGTTAGTAGTAGACTAAACGATCGGTAGTTTTTCAAATCTTCTTTATTTCCTTTCTTGTGTATAATAATTACGTTGGTTTCGTACCATTTATCTAGGATAGTTCTTTTTTCTATACACGATGTGAATATATTGATGAGAACTTTTTCAGTTTTTTCTCCTTTCAGCTTAAATATTCTGCTATTTATCCAACATTCCCTGCTGCTTTTTAATATATCATATCCTGTATTGCATATAAGACCTCTTCCGGCAGCACTGGTGAAACACAATTGTTTTTATGTTATATATATATATATATATATATATATATATATATATCATCAGCCTCTGTGAATTCACTACTGAATAAAGACTTCTTCTACGATTTACTATTTTGTACGATTGAATGCCTCTATTTTCCACTGGTTTCTAATAAAAATTGTAATTTCCTTATTCCACCGATTCATTGACCCCTTCCTTGGCCTTTTTATATTTCTTGATTCCCAGTTAATAATTTTTGTTGTCTTCTCTTCTTACAACATGCTCCACCCATTTCCATTTCACATTCATTTCTCTTTTTATTATATCTGTAACTCCTGTATGTTTTCGTATCAATTCCATTCTATTCCTGTTTCTTTTTGTTATGCTTAGCATACATCTTTCTCGCACTTCTCTGTGTTGTTTGAAGTTTCTAAATAATTTATATATATATATATATATATATATATATATATATATATATGTATATATTTCAAGAAAGTTTCTTATAAACCAAATCTATTTTTTAGCATTAAAATTGCATTTAGTTGCCAAAATTAAAATTTGAAAAATGAACAGAGTTTTCCGATGCCAAATATATATTATTGTGCTATATTCATAATAACATATATTTGGCCTCATGAAAACTCTGTTCATATCCCATTTTGGATTTAATGCACCACATGATTCAACTGCACAAAGAATTATCGCCAGCTATTTTATGATTTATTAATTTGATTATGCATCTATATTCGAGAGAACATAGAGCACACTGACCAGATGATTTCTCTATATGATCTAGATAGGATGAGCAAGTAAAGAATGGATTAGTTTTTTACAGCAATTTGATAACAGCTGTTTTCATTTCCTATATATTCTACTGTGAGATAAATCATAATAAAGGTTCATTCTTTGACTTTTTAGTTTTCATTGCTGAGATTTTTATTTTTTTTTAGGAAGATCAAGAGTACCACGCAGAAGAATACGATTATAGAACGTCCTTGAAAATCATCCAAACCACTTGCAAATTTAAGAGATCAACTTCCTGTAAAAGAGAATATTTGAAGAAGGTATGTTAGGTTCTCTTCAAAAAATACAGAAAAAAGGACTGAGTACCCTTATCGCAAAGGAAACCTTCACAGTTTATTACACATAATGTAAGATTCATTATCAACAAAGACGAATAAATTAGCTATTGTCTTTATTGCATTCGTTGTTCATTTATTGATCGGCTCTGATCAACAGAAAACGTGTAATACTGCAACATGATAATGCTAGACTCCATGTAGCTAAAACAATGCAAAAAAATAAAGCAGCTTGACTGGGAAGTTTTATCGTATCCTCCATATTCCATTTATTTAGATCGATTGAAGATTCATTCAAAAATAAAAAGTTTCGAAATGTCAGTGAGGTTCAATATGACTTGGAATCATATTTTTTATCACAGCCAGCACATATTTATAAGAGAGAAATTGAAAATGAACAGAATAGATGACAAAAGGTCGTTAATAATGATGAAAAATATGTATTTTATTAGAAATTAACAAAAAATAATTGATTACTTATGAGTATCCCTAATATATATATATATATATATATATATATATATATATATATATATATATATATATAATAACGTTTATACCAATTAATAAATTAATAATTTAAAAAATTGGAGATTTAAATATGAGTTCAATATTCAGATTTTTACAATTAGCAATAATCAATATGAGGATAAAAGAAAGAGGAATGCATGCGATTGTTTTTAATATATGTACGAGTGAGAAACATTGAGGTCAAACGGTGATGCTAATAAGTATTTGAATTTAATTAGTATATAAATTTACAAATTAAACTCGTCGGCTATTGATGTAATTTCCCGACAAGATTGAAAGGAAACATCGTTCGTGCTTAAAGTTTCAATGGACCACGAAACAGTTGTAATTGTGCGCGGAAAACAATAACAGTTTCGAAATTGATAAAATAATCTCGCGCGAAGAAGCGAGCGGAAATACGCCGTGAGCCAGAGTTTGAGCTACTTGACAGTATGCTTTGCGGACGGTGAATGTAGACACACTTATCTACAAGTTATACTACACAAGCAACTCTATCTGTATTCATTATATGCAAATACAAGAACTAATTGCGATCCGCTCGCGCGTAACTCAAATCGCTTGAGTGGCTGAGCGACGAAGACGAGGGCCGCGTCATCATCCGTCGTGTACGGTACCGCGTCGTGCCTTGGCGGGTGGATGCCCGGTCGGTCGGACGGCCGGGGCCGTCGGGGATGAAGCTCCACGCTGCTCTAGACTCTTTTAATTA
Source organism: Acanthacorydalis orientalis (assembly GCA_034766995.1). Taxonomy (NCBI): domain Eukaryota; kingdom Metazoa; phylum Arthropoda; class Insecta; order Megaloptera; family Corydalidae; genus Acanthacorydalis; species Acanthacorydalis orientalis. The sequence goes on from CM068313.1 coordinate 58,481,211, forward strand.
AAATCTCATACAACACGCTCGGCTCTGTTGTCGTTGCGAACGCCTAATGAAATTTTTCTACTTGCTTTCGTCCGAGATGCAAAATTGTTATCCGTGTGTATAGAGACTTGTACTTCTCTCTCTCACACACACAACTCTTATCTTTACATCGAAAACAGAGTGTCTTCTTTTTTCATGAGAATATATAGGTATTCTATCGTTTCAATGTATGAAGTTCCTGTTAACCTCGATTTTCATTTTTTTTATAATGACAAAACACACAAATTAGGTCAGACCTATAGGTGTTATATATTAACATCCAATCAACAACCATACATTTATTTTTCCAATACAAGCAAAATCATTTAAAATACACATTAACTATATATATATATATATATATATATATATATATATATATATATATATATAAATATATATATATATATATACATATATATATATACATATATATATATATATATATATATATATACATATATATATATATATATATATATATATATATATATATATATATATATATAGGTGATTCAACTTAGGTTTCCACACAAAAGTATTAACAAAACGCAAAAATTAAAAAAAAACATATCCTCCATTAAATATTTTTGTTCAATTGTATTTTAGTATTGAACTGAACTAAAATACTAAATAAAAAGTAACATGATTTTCTATGTGTGTGTTTTTTTATTATTTTATTAATATGACCCTTTAAGAATGATCTTTTTGTAATATTCATTAATATTAAATGTGCAAATTAAGTAATAAAAGCTGCATTGAGCAGTGATGTACAAATTAACTCAGTGCCTTTTGTATAGAAAATAAATATTTACAGAAAAATAGAATATATTTCAATTCTCAAATCCCATTATTTTGTATAACTTCGTTCCATCTATCTGGTAGCTAACAAATTCTTTGTCAAAAAAAATGATTGCTTTGAGTCTATAAAGTTTTAATTTATTTTCAAACTTCTTCCACTGTTTTAACACTTTTTTTTATGTTTTTATAACACAGAATATTTATTTAAAAATATAACAATTTAAAACAGGCATAAAATTATACATATTCCAGTCTTCTGAGTTGTGAATAAAAATAAAATTAATTATCTTCACAACTGGTTTATTTTTTTATGGAGAAGTTTTCTACTCAGAAAAGTCAGAAAATCACGATTATCGCTTAAATAAGATGAATTCATTTTTTACAAATGAATTCATTTCTATTTTATAAATCACAAAAATGTTCTAGTCAAAAATTTTCAATTAATTAATAGGTGTATAAATCAATTCCAAGCTTTTTTTAATAGAAAATGAATGTTTATGGAAAAATTGAATATGTTTCAATTTTCAAAATATCCCCAATATTTTATGTAATTTTGCTCCATCTGTCGATTAACTGATGAATTTATTACTGAAAAAAGATGTTTTGATTTAATGAAGTCTTCAATGTATTTTAGGACCTTTTCCACTGTTCTAGCATTTTTTTCATATTTTATGCATTACAACATCTTCCCAAAACTGGAACAAATAATTTCTGCGGCTTTGGCTGCATTTTCTTCCAACTTAAATATGAAAAATGTTCTAATATCAGTATTCTGCTTTTCGGACGCCATCGTTTTTGTTACTGTTTTATGCGATTATGACAACTGTTTGCCCAAGATACAAAGATCATTTAATACGTATTGTAAAAAAACATGTTAAATACCGTTTTTGGAAAAAACAATTTCATTCCTCGTCATGGTCTTCATTGGCGACTATACACTTGGTCCAGTGAATCTGCAAAATACGCATTTGCGGTGCCAATAACATCATAATTTGACAAAAGCATTTTGTACGAACCAATCTTATCCGTTTTTGTTTTAATTCTTCTTTAAAATGGTTCAATAATGTTGTATAATAAGCTCCTGTTATCGTTTTTTACTTGGTTAAGTAGTCGATCAGAATGATTTCTTGGAAATCCCAAAAAATAGCGGCCATCACCTTCCCATCCGACAAAACAGTCTTTGCCTTCTTTATTGCACTTTCATCAGTCATTGTCCACTAATCGGACTGCTTCTTTGAGTCAGGTGTGTAGTGGTGAAACCATGTTTGATCCACGGTGACGAATCGACGCAAAAAGGCTTTCTCGTTTTTTTCCATTTTTACAGCAACTGCTACAATGCACCTTTGAATATCTATAGAACGTGAACAAAGCGTCCCATTTGGTTGAAATTTCGCCTGAAATAGTTTGAAAATTACACTTGATATCCATGATATTACCAAATGAATGGTGGAGTCATATCATAGACATTTACTAAAGTTATCACCTGCCCTATATACATAGTCTTTTGAACGTTAAGTTTGGAACTTGAAAATCTTAAAACGACAAAAAATAGTTTAACTTAAAACAGAGCTATAATTGATTCAATTTAGGCACAGAATTATTTCTTACACCTAATAAATAGCATTTCTAGTAACCAATTAACATAAAATGCCTATCATATTAAATGAAGAGATGTTTTTTTACAAACTGGATGATTATTTAAATACGCATACAAAATGCGATAATAATAATGTATAGAACGTGAGTACAAAATTACTACATCCAAACAGTGTAGAATAATTAACTAAGAAGCAACAGTATATATTAAACTGAAAGGGTTAAATTTTATCAGACGATTCAGTAATAATTTACAATCACACAGCTGCATTTAAGAACGATGAAAGCTTTTCTCGCTCTCTAGCTAAACAGTACTTCGCCAAGTGTGCATTGTAATATTCCATCCCTTCCGTCCTAAACTGTTATTCACTTTCAACTCGTAATATTCACTGCTACTGAAAGTAAACTTTGAGAAAGTGTTGTTAATCAAATAGACTATTTTATATTGTAATATTGAATTGATAACTGCTTCCTCCTGGACGTACTGTAAAATCGTTTATTTTATTTTTCAGAATAATAAAATTGCATAAAATAACCTTTCTTAATATGAATAAACACCAATACGAGTAAATTTTAATTTAGAGTATTACATTTAAAATGTCAATTATCAAATACATACATATATATATATACATATATATATATATATATATATATATATATATATATATATATAAATGTGTGTGGTAACATTTTAAAAACACTCATATCATACTCATACAATAAAAAAAACTGTTTATCCTCATCCAGCCCGAAGACTGGTCCCCGAATTTATCAATCGAAACGGTCCAATCCTGCTACACGACAATGTACGACCACACGTTCCATGTTTGAGCCTTCAAAAGTTAAATGAATTGGGAAATGAAACATTGCCTTATCCATCATACTCCACAGACGTCTCATCAACAGATTATCATTTGTTTAAACATTTCGACAATTTTTTACAGAGTAAGAGAACAACTGAACTGTTACCGAAAGTTCATTTTGAGATTTTATCAACTCTAGAACTCCAGAATTTGAACCACCGGAATTAATAAACTTATACTTAATTGGCAAAAATGTGTAGATTCTAATAGTGCTTTTTTGTAATAAAAATTTAATTATAAGCTGAGAAAACTGTATATGAATTTGAAGATTACAAACCGCAATTATTTTTTTACCAACTAATACTAAAATTTCAGAGAAAAATACAGAAAAATCCAATTTATCTGTTAATGTTTGGAAATAAGTTTATTTGTTTACAGATTAAATACCGATTTTTGATAAATGACATTTCATGTAAACTTTTTATCGTTATTTATTTTATATTTTATATACTTCAATCTAATAACAAATATTTGATAGTAATACACCACATTCTTCTATTATTTTTCATTGCAGGCTTGTATGTGGTTTCATTTCCTCACCTCGTGTTTGTAACATTTATTTTGTTGTTTATTCCTGCATATAAGTTGTTTTCACAAGACAAATTGTCGAGAAATTACACATGAGACAACACAGTTATATTAATTAGAAAAAAATAAGGATAATTATAATAAACAAAGATAAACGAACAAAATAATTTTTGAAAATCAGCTGTTTTGAAATGTTTTCCAAGAATATTTAATAAAAATTAAAAAAAAACTTTATTATTATTATTATTATATATATATATATATATATATATATATATATATATAATATCGGAAAACATAAATGTCAAATAGTAAAATAACAGAAATAAATTGTTTATGGAAAATATATAACTCACCTCGAAGAAATTGCATCAACTGCATACAATAAGCCCCGATGTGATAAAACAAACGAGCACATATCGAATGCAGTTTCGTCATACTTGCACGTTTTATATCTCAAGGCTATATTAAATGTATGCGTATTTTCGATATGTTGTACCACAGTACACTTATCGAGATGAAACCCTCCAACATTCAATAAATTTATATCGGTTTTAACTAGTTTTGATTAGGCTACGGTTTACAGAACGATAAACGTATAAAAAAAAAACTAGAGAATCATTTCTAGCAATTTTCTAGTAAAAGAGAGATATGGGAATAGAATTCAAAATAAACGAATAAAGGGGATAGAGAAATGTGGTCAAAATACGATAGTTTTATGGGTTCCCTTCAACAATAAAAGGATACAAGTGATGAAATTGGTGTGATAGGGTAGGATAAGCGTTAAGTATTCAAGTGGCCATTCAAGAAATATATGTGGAGCGAATCAGTTTATTTAATATATATATATATATATATATATATATATATATATACATATATATATATATATATATATATATATATACATACATGTATTAGGATTCCAAATGAATTCAGTGACTTTTTATAGAAAATTAATGTTTCCATAAAAATGAAGTTCATTTCAATCCATAAAATATTTCTCACTATTTTATATAATTTTGATCCATCTGTCAGATAACTGAAGAATCCCTTACTGAAATAAATATGGCGGTCTTAAATCAATGAATTCGTCGATGCATTTTCGGATTTCTTTAGTTACCGAATGTTTTAGGAACTAGAATTGCTCAAGAATCGGTGAGTTGATAGGTAGTGACCTCTAGTTTATGTTCCCTTAACCCTTTAATGCACTTTTGTACCGTTTGAGTGAAAACGGGGATGAATGTTTCAAAACAACGCATGAGCACCATGTAATTAGAAGCTGTGAAGCTTTATAAAATGAGTATTTATCATAGTTGGTAAGGTTAGATAATCGGAAGCCTAGGTGTCTGGAGTTCAATATTCTTCTTTTCTGATTTTTTTGTTTTATCTTTGTAAAGCAAATGTTATGTTAATATAAGAATTTCTCTTTTCTCAATACATTTTTATTGTTTTTTTTTTCTGCAACAATGACACCTAAAAATATTTCGACGTTAATCTTATTACCCTTTATTTTTTTATCATTATAAAACACATGCATATTTTTATAGTCGTAAGAGAACATTGAAATAAATTGATTGCAGCTACGCAAATTTGAAATAACAACGCTGATCGCAGTGGAGAAGATTTCGAAGCAAAGATTCCAAAAACTTCATATCTCTTCTGTGTAAGAGTAGACTTGCTACATAACGTTATGCTGCATGATTCACAGGAAAAATAGTTATGCAAGTTCTTCAAATCTTTGCTCTGAAATCCTTTCCACTCCGATCAGCTTTGTTATTTCAAATTTGTGTGTAGCTGCAGTCAATTTATTGCAAATGGAACATAAACTAAGGAAACTAAAGTTAAGGGAACATAAACTAGTGGTCACTACCTACCAACCCACCGACCCTCGAGAGATTCGAGTTCTCCATGTAGGCGCCTTCTTGTTAGTAACACCAAAAAAAATTTTTTTTCTTTTGAAAAGAAAATCAGGCTGAAGGGTTTAAATATTCTCAAGCGACTATTTTCAATGCACCACAATGTATGAAGAAAACAGATATAGAGGTACAAGTATGCGCATCATACATTTCACATATAATAAAATATTAAATTTTACAAACAGACATATTCAAAAACGAAAACTTAATAATATTTTTATTAATTCGTTTTGAGAGATACAATCATGAATTTTCTCATAATCTTTCATAAAAAAAATCTCTTGAACATAGAGTCATTACACAGAGATTGCATTCACCTTGCACTCGTACAATCTAAGTACTCCGAAGATTCTATAAGCTTTTATTGTAGCCACAGGCGGTAGATAGGATTTTAAACGAATTGAAAATCGTACTGGAAACGTTCTCGTACACATATGAAAATAAACACATACTTACGTGTGTTACAAGAAAAAGGGGCTCTAGTGCACACTCTGCATACATCTCTATCTGAATTCCGCGTCTGCTATTGCTGACAAGTGTGTATATAACAGGGACACGATGTCGTTGCATATAATGCAAGACGAAATGTATGAAATACAGAAGAGACGCTGATTGTCGCGCTGATTGAACAAAGGCTACGATCAGCTGCGTCCCACAGCCGTATCAATGCACGCAGCTGGTCTCTATGAACTTCTCGATCGTCTGTTTGTCAACCCATTTCTAACGCAATGCAGCATTCGGTTTGAAAATGTAACTAGTAATGCTTCCATTTTACCTTTTATCTGCGATTTCATTTCAAACGAATCGAATCAAACTCAATAAGATACGGAGTTTTTGTTTAACGTCTGCATATATCTTTATTTCAATACACAAACACACATATATATACAAATATATATATATATATATATATATATATATATATATATATATATATAATATATATATAATATATATATATATATATATATAAATAAATATATATGTATATATATATATACAAATAAATATATATGTATATATATATATATATATATATATATATATATATATATATATATATATATATATATATATATATTAGAATGTAACATATGAAATTGTGGAATTTGTAGGTGAGAATTAAAACGCAATATTTTTAACAAAACAAAATATATTTTATCAAAATAAGATCCATCAGCTTCAATGGTCTTTTGCCAACGAGAAATTATATTATTTATCCCATTTTTATAAAAATCGACAATTTTAGATCTTATAAAATCTTCGAATCCTTGAATCACTTCTGTTTGGTTTCGGAATTTTTTATTTCTTAAATAGTATTCCAAGCGGCAAAAAATGATAGTCTTTCTGTGAAAGATCTGGTGAATAAGGGGTATGCGGTAAATTTTCATAATTTAATGAATTTAATTTAGAAATTGTGATTCGAGATTTGTGTGGTCGAGCATTTTCTTGTATGAGTATTGGCCCATATTTATTGATTAGCATTAGCTGTTTTGTTTTTAATTTTTCATTCGTATTGTCGATTTCTAGACAATATGAGTGAGCCGTAATTGCTTCGTCTGGTTTAAAAAAAGAATAATTGATTATTCCTTTATTTGTTCACCATACAATAACTATAAATTTTTTGGTTTAATGACGGCTTGGGTGTTTGTCCTGGAGCTTTATTTGCATTTAACCATTGTCCAGATCTTTTTCTGATATAATACAGAATCCACTTTTCATCACAAGTAATGATTCGGTTTAAAAATGACGTTCTATCATTTCGAATCATCAATGAAGAACACATCTCGAAGCGTCTCAGTTTCTGACTATCTGTCAATTCGTGCGACACACACTTATCCAGCTTTTTCACCTTTCCTATTGCTGCGAGGTGACAAGAAACAGTAACGCTTAAACACTAACACTTAAATCACGAGACGTAACACTTAAATCACTTAATACGAGAGCTCAAACTGTTGTATGTGGATTAACTTCTGTCATGGCTCTCAAATGTTCTTCGTTCACAATGGTTTTGGGCCTTCCTCGAGGCGCATTGTCGAGATTCATATTACCGGAATGACATTTTTTGAACCATAACTGAATTGTTCTCTGGCTAGTCGACCCTTCTTCGAAAGATCCATTGATATTTTTACCTGCTACCACTGCATTGTGTCCCAACTTGAACTCATATGAAAAAAGTAGACGCAAATCGTTTGTGGACACCATCCTGTTAAAGGGTATAAAAAAATAAACGTATCAACAATAACTCCGTATTTAAATAAAATTGAATTGTACAGTACATAAGTCAATTCCAAATAGCTGAACTTGTAAAATATTGCACAAAACCTTTCTTAATCGCGGTCGACCTCTGACTGACTGAAATTTGGCAAGTTGATATATTACAAATTAATATATATATAAATATATAAATATATAAATATATATATATATATATATATATACATATATATATATATATTGGATCAGTGCAAAAGTTCGTATACGATTCAATTAGGTGATGTAAGGCGTGCCAAATGGCAGCGTTCGTAATTGAAATATATTCATGTTATATATCGTCTGAAAGGTGACAATCACAGCTGTTATTTGAGCATCAGACGCTTGTTGAGATTCAAATTTTTGAAAATAGACAACAAAAACATTGACTTTCGTCACGTTACGTTGTAACAGTTTCAAAAAGCAGTAACCTTTGGTGCGGCAACGAATATTATTCGTCAGGTATTGTTTGAAAACTACAGGGACACAGGTTCAGGGTTAAAATGAAAACCAGCTGAAAGACCACGGAGCATTCCGACACTAGACAATATACCAACTCTATGAAACATTCCATTGTGCAATCTCCCAAACGTTCAACCTGTAAACATGCTTCTGATTTGGTGTTTGATAGAACTTTCTCAAAAAAAGATAGGCGACCCTTATATTTCATTAGAGACTAATGATACTTTAATAGCGTCCAATGATAAATATTCTTCAGATGTGTAAATACCCTCAAATTTATCATTAAATAATCGATTATATTCTGAAGTTTGTATAAACGATCACTTTTATTCACCATTTTATTATTCGTAAAATGTAAATCACAGTACTTATTAATTTCAAATAATAAAATAAATCAATGTGCATAGCATTTCCAATTTAGAGGTAGATAACAAGCGACATAACTATCACGTTATTTTCACTTTGGTAAGAAACGACAAGCGATGTATGTATCAAGTAGTTCCAGTGCAAGAGGTTAACAACATATTATAACCAGGACACAAAATATCACACACAAAAGACTTTTGTCAGGATCTCGTACCCATAGGTACGGACTTCAATATCAAGACGGCAATACAAAAGATATCTAAATACCTCAATACGTGAAAAATATTTTTAACATAGACAATTATCACTTAGGATATAATGTATAAGATCAAATGTGATGCCTAAGGTCTTACAAATCTCAAGCATGTTTAATCGGCGGTCTTTAATGCCATATCATTGACTTTAAGGATGGTTTCTGTACTGAAAACACTACGCAGTTGTCTCTCATACTTTTTCTGTCACCACTGAACAGTAATATCTATTTACTATCGAATATGAAAAATCAGATTTACTGAAGAGTCTCATCAATATCGGATTTGATCTAGGTTACTTTTAAATACTTCTTATTCAAGTAATTGTTCATAACACAATTTTCGATTTTGTCCAGTTATTAAGACAGGCGTGCCTCAATTACTTTCAATGGCCGTTGAACATGAATTACTTGACAGATCGAGCTAAAATTTTACAAAAGTTCTTAGGAGATGTAAAACTTTACAATACCATGAAATTGTTACTACTTACGAGGGTGGTCCCAGAAGTACCCGGCCTGACCTAGAGATGGCGGTAGTTGTTTGAAAAATATCACTGTATTAGAAAGTACACAATCTATAAAGCATATGTTTCAAGTTTGAGGACGCCACGTTGTTTAGTATTTGTTTGGCAGCCATCGATAGTGAACGTTTTCAGTGAATTTGTGAAAATGGAGAAAATTGGTCATCGTTACGTAATACAATACTTTTATTTGAAAGGCCTCCGCCCGACCAATATAAAAGCTGAACTGGATTCTACTCTGGATGAGTCTGCTCCTTCGTTTACAACAGTGAAATATTGGGTAGCAGAGTTTAAACGAGGCCGTACGAGCTGCCAAGACGATCATCGCAGTGGTCGACCAAATGAGGTGACGACTCCAGAAATGGCGAAGAAAATCCACAAACCGGTACTGGACGCTCGTCGACTGAAAGTGCACGAGCTAACAGACATAGTAGGCACTTCAAAAAGCGCGGTACATCGCATATTATCTGAAAATTTGGACATGAGAAAGCTGTGTGCATAATGGGTGCCGCGTTTGCTCACACTCGAGCAAAAACAGGGTCGAGAAGATGTTTCAATTGAGTGTTTAGCGAAGTTTCGCAGCGACAAAGCAGAATTTTTGCGCCGTTTCATAACCATGGATGAAACATGTGTCCATCGCTTCACACCCGAGACAAAATAACGGACTGAAAAGGGAGAACCGGCTCCGAAAAAGGCGAAGACCGTTTCATCTGCAGGCAAGGTCATGGCGTCGGTTTTTTGGGATGCGCGTGGGATAATTTTCATTGACTATCTTGAAAAAGGAAAAACTATCGACGGCGAATATTATGCGAACTTATTGCAACGTTTGAGCGAAGAAATCAAGCAAAAACGGCCGCATTTGGCTAAGGAGAAAGTGTTTTTTCATCAAGACAATGCACCAGCTCACAAATCCATTGTTGCAATGGCCAAAATTGATGAATGAAAGTTTGAATTGCTACCTCGTGCACCCTATTCGCCATATTTAGCCCGCTCGGATTATTTTCTGTTCCCGAACGTGAAAAAATCGCTCAGTGGTCAAAGATTTCCCAACGATGAAGGAGTGATGTCGGCAGTTAATGGGTATTTTGAGGAGCGAGACAGTTCTTATTATAAAAAGGGTATCGAACTCATTGAACATCGCTGGGAAAAGTGTATAGAGCTGAAAGGAGATTATGTTAAAAAATAAATATATTTTTTTCCAAAATTTTTGTGTTTTCTTTGTTGGGTCGGGTACTTCTGGGACCACCCTTGTACAAAGTCATCTATATCTTATTTCAAGAACTTTCTGATTGGTGCTATGTATATATATATATATATATATATATATATATATATATATATATATATATATATTTGCACTGAAACATATGCACACAAGTGTATTAACTGTCTCTTAATAAATCTTTCATTCAGATTCAAGTATTATATTTCGTTTCGTGTTACTCTATAGTGTTTTCACTTACCGTCGCTTGAATATTCACGAACGTCAATTTGCTTATTCTAAGCACACTGGCAACGTATGGCTTAAAAATATTGCAATGAATAGAAAATTTACATTATCCGCCGTCGCATGTATGCACTCTAGTTGAAAGTGTCGTAATTCAAAAAGGATTAAGGCGCGTATTATACTTCTTAAATAGGGGAGTGATATATATGTTCGATGTATGAAGATTTTGCAATTTTCGAATGATGGACGAGTAGTCGGTCTAACATTGATTCGAAATTATAAATGCAACCACATGCACTTACATAATTTTTTTTATTTCTATATAGATAGCCATATATATATATATATATATATATATATATATATATATATGTGTGTGTGTGTGTGTGTGTGTATATACGGTATACAAGAACTGTGTGTGTAACATGTTTTTCGTTTGCTTTGTAAAGCGAAGGTGGAGGGGTTGTGGAAGTTCATTATTGTGTGTACCAATTCGTGGAGTTTTAGTTGCAATGGAGCCGTTCATCGATACATACAGTTCATGTGATTATCGCAACGATGATTCTATTGTTGTTGTTCAACGTTTGTATCTTGCCGAATACAAAACATAAAATGCATCCAGCGTCAATGTAATCAGAAAATGGATCAAGATGTTCGAAACAACAGGATCCATGGTAAGAAATCAAAACGCAAGCCGTTCAGGATCCGTGAGAGTCGATGAAAGAATTCAACAGGAGCTAGAATCGACAAGACAAAATCCAACGTTATCAATTCTTCAACGTAGTCAGACTCTTAACATAAAAAAATCATCTTTGCAGCAAATGTAAAATGCTCGATTTGAATCTTAAAGCATACCTACAAATTCCGAAAAAAACCCACCTACAAATTCCGAAATTTCATATCTTACACCCTAATTTATTTTTAATAATTTACAATTCTTGTATATATATATATATACACATATATATATATATATATATATATATATATATATATAGGGTTATGACAAATGTTCGTACCTTTTTTAAGGTGAAATTCAAAGGCAGTGTTTGCTGTTTGTACATATATTTATTCTAATACATATGTGCCATTTTCATGCACCATCTTTCACATAGTTTCATAATTGCGTCCTCCTAGAAATTGACACCTTTCTGGGCGATAAATTAATCCAGGCGGTTTCTGCAAGCTTCCAAGGAAGTGAAGTTTTTCCCATTAAGGAAGTTTTGTAGCAACCAAAATAATTCGTACTGAAAGTGCAAGATCAGGTGAATATGGTGGGTGAGATATGACGTTCCAGCCAAACTGCACCAATTTTTGCCAGGTATGCAGAGAGACGTGAGGTGTAGTGTTGTCTTGGTGGAAAACAACATCCTTCTGATTAGGTAATTCTGGACAGTTTCAATCGATTTCCACTTTTAATTGGTCCAATGGAGCACAATACATTTCTGAATTTATCATCTGATTATTTGGAAGAATCTCGTAATACACAATACTCTTCCAATTTCACCAGATACACAACATCACCTTCTTCTAAAGAAGGCCCCCTTTTGGAGTGACTAACAGAGGCTTATTTTGTATTTCCCAAGAATTTTTGCCGGAAAACTTCTTACACTTCGGGTTTAATATGGGACAAACTATGCGACAGTCAATGTTACGATTTTGTATATATTAAACAAATCTTAATAACATTAAAACTATAACGCATATCCAAATAAGCAATACATGGTTTAATAGAAGTAAAGATGTTAGAATGTTATGCAATGTTAAGCGCTTGACAACACAGGCCGCCAAAACATTGTCGCCAAATTGTAGTATAATATTATCAGTTCGCCATGCGGAGAAATTAATTTAGCTCTATAGTGTGTACGTGTAGGATGTTGTGTGAGTTATCGTTTAACAGAGCTGTACAAGTGCTATAAAATGAAGTACTAATAGTGACAGTAGTAAAAGCAATTGAAAAGATATATACTAATAAATTGTTGAATCTGGACTAATTTTCTCTAAAATTTAAAAAATTTCCAAATATCTTCACGGGGAACGAGAAGGCAAATAAGTATCTTAAACGGTTATAAAGTGAAAGAAAACTAGATGAAGGATCCAAAAAGGCTCCTAGGACAGGATCAGAATGAATGTGGTGGAGGAGTGTCAGCGTCGAAAATTTGAGGCGGACAACAGTCACGCGAACGCTGTAACGTCTGATGCAAGTTCACAGGCTAGATGTCGACAGTGAGATGGAATCGTCGGAATGCGACGAAAGAAGCAGATGTAAAGTTTGAGAATAGATACTCAGTGTTTAAAACCCATTGGGGTCTGGCGACGGAGCACTTTAAAAAGACATTTGATGGCAACAAGTTGGGTTCTGTTTGTGTAGTTTGTGACCGCATATGGTTCCAAAACAATTTAAAACAGCCAAATGCAGCTATGTTATAATTCTTACAACAGGAATTTACAGATGAACACGTTCAACATTTCATGTTGTGCTCAAACTGTTGTAAATTAGTAAAGCCAAGAAAGGTGCCAACGTTGAGTAAAATTAACGGTTTAGCGTATCCGCTGAAGACAACACACTTACCACTCGACTGTATCGAGATGTTTATTTTTCAACTAATCCTTTACTACACAGAGCATGTCAAAACAATAGTTAGTGACTGGTCCTGCAATCCCAACATACCGCTTCTGCTCACCGGGGACTTTAACATTGATGCGTCGAACGATCGTCTGAAACAGTTTCTGAACGACAATTTCAGATTGGTCCTGGCCACGGATCCAACTGACTTCACAACTTTAAAGAATACCACTGTAGACTTAACGTTCTCTACAAATATAAGTGTAGTATGTAAGTCTTACATATTGTACTACTCTTACCATTATCCTGTCTTGAACAAAATTTTACAAATTAGTCAGCATTGTGAGAAATAATTAAAAAGACGCACAAGTTTGTTGTGCTCATTTCTTTCTTACTAACCTTACAAACATCCCCCCCCCCGAGAACACCGCTTAGGTAAGACGTTTTTTGCTAAGACCTTCAGCGGTAGTGACTCCGACACTACCTACCAATTTTTTCGATCTAGATTATTGTAGCGATCCATTTTTCATCGTCCGTGATTATTGGTTTCAGTAACTGGTAGTTTTTATTTCTTTTAGGGAGGGAATCACTGATGGAAATGCATTCCATTAAATTTCTTCCAGTCAAATTATGAAGTACTCAAACATCGTAGCGATTTACATATCCAAGTGTCTACAACTGACTCACAACATTCATATTAGACAGCTGCAGTATCTCTCCGATATCTCTTGTCATATACGTCGATAATTTTAAATAATTATTGAAATTTTGTCATTAACAACAACTGAATGCCTACCGCAATGCTCTCGATCATCTAGATCGAATTTTTCATCCCAGAAATGAGCAAACTACTTTCAAATAGTACTGTCAGTTACAACATTTTCTCCATAAACAACGGCTGTCTTCTTGGATGCCTTTATAGCACGATTTCCTCTCCGGAAATAAAAGAGCATCAAATGACAAAAACACACCTTATATTCCTCCATTTTCAATTTGATATTTAATACTCTTAAAATTCCCAAAATTACACAAAAATATCAAAGAAAGAAACGTTGAAATGTCACCTGTCTAAATAATACACATGGAGTCATGTCATATAATCGAGCTGCGTGTGAAACTGCAATTAATGACATCTATTAGAGAAAGCTACGAACTTTTGTTCCAACCAATATATATATATATATAGATTATATATATATATATATATATATATATATATATAATCTGTTTTATTTATCCAATTTATAAAAATGAAAAACAGAAGAGAAGTAAGAGAAAAAAACAACAATAATTCCATAAACATCGAAAGTTCTTTTAGTGCTTATAAAACAATATTAAAGCCGATAATTAAACCTGCAGTAACACATACTATAACGTAAACAATAAAACAGGCACATTATATATATATATATATATATATATATATATATATATATAAATAAGTGATTGTATATAAATACAATCGAGACCCTCCGGCAATCCTTCTACGTACCGTTTTCGTTTCACTGCAGTTTCCGGCAACGTCCGTTGAGGGCGTCGAGCGCTGTTATTTCAATTTGTGTCATTTCTATTGTTCGTATGTATTGTTGATTGTTTTAACACCGACTACAATAATGCGTTCAATCGTGATTGTTGGGTCAGGTGTACCTACACGCTATGTATTGTATATTTCATTTCCGCTGTTTAATTTTTAACAGGGGCGTAGCGAATTTTATGTTTCTGACGCAAGCAATTGAGAATTTTTTGGTTCTGATTCATTTTTAATCGCTTTATAGTGAATAAAATAAACATTTTATTTTATAATTAAATATTTTTTGTACATCACACAATTCAGTTGATTAGTACCTACTGAAATAGGAATAACTCTAATTGATAAAAAATACTACAGATTTACCAAGATAAAAATATCAGTTATTTAAAAATTGACAATTTATTTTTCCATCAAACAGAAGGTAATATCATAGAAAATAGCTTATCCTCTTTTTAAACAATCTGTTAATTTGTGAATTTAATGTAAATTGTAAGCCGGCCTCAAATATTTTACAAGAATATAGCTAGGATATGTCGGTGATATCTTCACTATCTTCGATATACAAAGAGAAATCAGACAACATATTGTACAAAAAAAAAATACCAATGTAAAACAATGAAATCCTTTCGTGAAATAGACAGTCCTAAGTATATTGATCACAAGAAAAAGAAATAGATTTGAATTTCACATTTACAGAAAGAAACCAGTAAAAATGTGTACAGGGAGGCACAAAAATAACGAAGAGGTTTGAACAGTTAATTATTTTTAAAGGTTTTTTTCTCCATCAATAGGGATTTCTAGAAATGGAAGAAATGGAAGATTAAGCTAAATGCAGCGAATTCAGAAGGAATACTATTTCATTGAGAAAGGAAGAAGGACCCAGGGCACCTTGACATCAATGGAGATGAAATACCTTGAGAGAGACTCCGTTAAATATCTGGGTGTGCACATTGACAGACGGTTCACGTACAACGAGCATGTCGCATGTGCACAGAGGAAAGCGTACACTGCCCTGGATATGCTGCATCCTTTAATGGACAAGAAAAGCAGCCTGACCAAGAAATCGCTATAGCCGAAATCGATAGCGATTATGAAAATGACTCCTCAAGCACTGTCGATGAAGAAGAAGAGAAGGAGAGGAAGATATTTTCAATACAGGTAGAAGAAGAAAGAGAATGAGGTTGTTGGAAGATTCTGAAGACGATATTGAAGAAAGCAATGAACGGCAAAATATTAAAATTACTATTGATGGAACAGTTTTGAACAAAATCAAAACAAGATCCTCTCCTGAGAGACCACCTCTTCATACTATTTTCAAAGATTTATCTGGTCCAACTGGACATTCCAAAGGAAATATTATGATGGGTTAGGTAAGGACCGCATTTTATTTACTATTTGAAAATCGTATAATGGATTACATTATAAAATGTATGGAATTGGAGGAACGAATATTTTTTGGAAAAGAATGGAGTTTACCTCGAGATAAGTCAGAGCCATTTATAGGTCTTTTATACATGGGCGGTGCATATGAGTAAAAAATGTCAACGTATCGTTTTTATGGAGTAAAAAAAGAGGTTCTTCATTTTTTCGAATAACATGAACTGAAATTGCTTCATGGAAATACTAAGTTTTTTACGTTTTGCTAAAAAAAACGAGCGAAGTCAACGTTTGGGACAGGATAAATTCTCTTTGGTATCGAGAGTATGGGACACATTCATTGAAAACTGTCAAGTGTGTTATAAGCCAGCCGCAAATATCATAGTTGACGAACAGCTGTTCCCAACCGAAGCTAGCTGTAAGTTCTCCCAATACATGCCGAATGAACCAGATAAATTTGGCATAAAATTTCGGTTGGCATTTGATGTAAAAAGTAAATATGTTGTACATGGGTTTCCATACTTGGAAAAAGATGAAACGAGACCGACATCAATGTAATTGGGTGAGACCGTTGTTTTGAAGCTCATTGAACCATTTACTGAACCATGACTGAAGCTACTGAACCATTTTTACCATACTATCATACCATACTAACATGTACTATACTGGACCATTTACTGAAACTACTGAACCATTTATTTTTCTTTTAGTAGAACAATCATTCATATGTAAAAACTGTGGTATTGAATAAGGAAACATAATTTTATTACAACGCTATTTTCATGATTACTATTTTTTATTAAGAAGATTAAACTTTTATATATGAAGACTGCAAGTTTGTTAAGTTAATAGTATTATAATGTTTAATTATTTTTCTGATAAAAGTAAAAAAAAATTAAAAAGAGAATATTTTTTAATAAATATTTGCACAGTTATTTGCATTTAAACGCAAAGATGTCAAAATACAAATTTTGGTCGAAATAGGTATACACAAAATCGTAGTAGAATTAGTGTTAATAAAATGAATAAACCTAATAAACGCTTAATTCAAATATACAATCAGAATTATTTTATCTCCTACAGTTTTGGTACAATATTTTTATATATTGCTTTTTGGGATTTCAGGTATTTTTTCAGTAATAACTAATGTATCTAAAACATTATTTTAATAATTTTAATATCTAAACGACCTTGTTCGAGACTTGAATGTATTCCAAAAACAGACTGAACTTTTCTGTTTTAGGCTGAAAGACAGAAATTACGTTCAGAATGACACTAAAGTGTGTTTCTTTCGAAACCGTCACGAAGAGTTCCAAGATTTCTATTCTGAAGAAAATGATTTAATGTATTAACAATATTTGCGTTACGATTGATGTGTTTGATCATGGATATAAAACAACAGAGTGCAGACTGTTCATTGACTCTTCAAAAACTAATTTAAAAGCTATCCTTTTGAACAATAGGAACAAATTTCCTTCTGTGCCGCTAGCTTATACAACTGACATGAAGAAAACGTATGAAAATATGAAAATTCAGTATGACAAGTATTGCTGGACTATATGATACGATTTACAAGTCGTTTCGTGTTAATGGGTTTGCGGCTTGACTGTACAAAATTTGTTTGTTTCTTATACGAATGGGACAACAGGGACAAAAAAAATCACTACATCAAGAAAAAATGGCCAGAACGTGAATTACTCACCCATAAAAGGAAAAATGTTGTACATTCCTCACTAGTCAACTCTGACATGATACTTCTACCTCCACTTCACATACAGTTAAGGTGATTTAAAAACTTTGCTAAGGCGATGGATAAAAATGGCGCTGTTTCATTATTCAAAGGAAAATAATCCTCGGATAAGTGATGCTAAAATCAAGGAAGGTGTGTTTGTGAGTCCTCAATTAACAGCTATGATTGTAAATGGAGATTTCGAAAATCTGTTACGCCAAGTTGAAAAATCAGCTTGAAGGTGATTGAAAAGGGTTATACAAAAGTTTTTTTATGAAATCGTAAATCTCCGAACCACCGTGAGATTGTGGGTAGACTGTTACAGTCATACAAAGATATGGGGTGTCATATGTTCCTCAAAATACATTTTTTGGACTCTCACCTAGATTTCTTTCCTAACAATCTCGGTGCTGTCAGTGATGAACTTGAGCGTTTCCACTAAAACATCCTCACCATGGAAAAGAGGTACCAGGGGATAGTGGGGTGCAAGAATGCTTGCTGATATGTTATGGGACGCTGAAAAGGAATGTTTTAGATGCCAAACACGCAAGGAATTCAATAAATCTCATATTTTAGGTAAGTTGAATAGTGTCATGTATTATGTAAATTATATACATTTCTTTCACACTTGACCTGTGTGTCACAAAAAAACCGTGATTGGTGGAAAAAAAGTACTTATGCATTTGAATTCAGTGAAAAAGTTATATAAGGATCAGATATTTTCCCTCGTGTGAAAAAAATGTTAATTCCCGTTCCCCAGTTTTTTCTGAACAAAACTACAAAAATGGACTATAATACGAGGTCAGACGATTAAGTAATGAGACAAAATTCAAAAATCGAGTACATTTAAAAATTAAGGTACATCGCTGCGATCCCCTTCAAAGTAGTCCCCTCCCGCATCTATACACTTATTCCAGCGAGTTTTCCAGTTTTCGTAACAATTCTGGAACACTTCTTGTGGGACCTCACCGAGTACCCTCGTCACAGATTCTTGGATATCTTCAACGGAGTCAAAATGTCGACCTTTGACGAATTTTTTCATATGGGGGAATAGGAAAAAGTCGTAGGGTGACATGTCCGGTGAATAGGGCGGTTGTGGTAACGTTGCGATGCCTTTAGACGCCAAAAACTGAGAGACACTGAACCCACTGTGACAGGGAACATTGTCGTGATGCAGAACCCAAGTCTTCGCGATCTCTGGACGCACTCTGAGCACCCTTTTTCGTAATTTTTCGAGCACATTGCGGTAGAATACTTGATTTACGGTTTGCCCAGGTGGTACGAACTCTTTGTGAACCACCCCTTTGCTGTCGAAGAAGCAAATCAACATGGTTTTCACTTTAAAATCGCCTTTTTTAAAATGGCCTTTTTTAAAATCGGCATGCCACCGAAGCACCTGACTACGACTCAGGGCATCACTACCATACACTTTAAGCACTTTTTCATAAGTTTCTGTCGCGGTTTCGTCGAGTTTTGCACAAAATTTTATCGCGCACCGTTGCTCTAAATTTCTCTGTTCCATTTTCGTGACATGCACTACTCGCGCGTTGTTACAAAACACTAAACAGCTGGCGAAGAAATGATCATACGAGGATGGTCAAGATCTCAATCGAGAGAGTAGGGATCTGCTATTACGGTAGCGGAGTTACAGGTTCGCAGTATTACCACAAGCCGAGAAAAAAAATCGGTCGCATTACTTAATTGTCTGACCTCGTACATTTCTTTCACACTTGACCTGTGTGTCACAAAAAAACCGTGATTGGTGGAAAAAAAGTACTTATGCATTTGAATTCAGTGAAAAACTTATATAAGGATCAGATATTTTCCCTCGTGTGAAAAAAAATGTAAATTCCCGTTCCCCAGTTTTTTCTGAACAAAACTACAAAAATGGACTATAATATGTAATAGAAACTACAGAATATAAAGTATTCAAGGAATATTTTAGATCCCATTAAAAATATATTTAAGCTTGAAACATACCTAAGCTTTTCAATGAATCAAAATGAAATCGAATCATTGATTTCTAATGTGTCGGACTTCATTCAATATTCATCTGTCTTCCCGATACTATTGATTCGTTCATAAATACGTTACACTTGACAAAATGCCATTACCTTTCAAATTCGCCAAAAAAACAAACACATTTTAAAAACGAGAGATGAATTTTTAAACCTAATCGTTATTTATTGAGAGTCTCTTTAAAAGAAAAGCTTGATTTTTTTACGAAAAGTTAACATCTTTCAATAAACAACCATCAACGGTTTCATCAATATTCTTTCGAAATATAGAATTTAAATTGTAATTTATTGAATTTAAAGTTACTGATGTGAAAAATGCAGTCAAGTCAATAGAATTTATTTTATGAAAAATGTATTGTTTTATTGAAGAATATAATGTTTTCTATTTAAAACTACAATTTCATCATTTAATATATATATATATATATATATATATATATATATATATATATTTAAAATGAAATGTTTTGTGAATAAGTGAAGTTGGTGCAATTTTGATTTATTTACGTGAAAATAATGAAATCTACTCGCTTACTAAATTAAAATATATGGTATTTTATGCATACGTAAAACACATATGCACACACAAGTATTCAATCCATTTTTCCAAGTGTAAATTTCCCAACAAAGTTTCTACATTAAAGCGTTTCCCGGAAACGTACTTGGTACGTTCATACCACAATCGTTTCATACGAATCTGTATAACGAAAAGGTTTTCTCAGTAAAATTTTACGTGAAAGATATTTAATTTTTTTCCGACTTTTTTTGTTTTCTGTCGATAAATAAGGTAAGTCTGTGTAAAAAACACCGTTAATTAAATCTGTGAAACAATATTTAACGGCTATCAAAGATTTAAAACTTTTAGAATGATTGAAAAAAATCATATATTAAAATCTAAGTGGTTTATATATATATATATATATATATATATATATATATATATATATATATATATATATATATATATATATATATAATCAGTTAATAATGATGCTGTTCCCATGACTTTTATTCGTTCTCTGATTGGTTGATATCTGTCAAATCGTCTATGTTCTCATTGCTTATTATTTTTTTTTTGAGGATTTTTGCTGGACCTCTTCATGAAATGTTGAATTACTCTCAGCTTGGCTATACATCCGAGAGTCTTTAAAGACCCAATAACCAATACATGTCTTCAAATTCATCAATTTTCCTATGAGAACTAATTGTTATCCATTGCATTTTGTCCGAATCTGGGAAAAATTAGAAAAAAACCCAGATGTGTTCATAGAAATTCCCACCTCTCGACAGAAATAAAACGGAAAAGGACAAGGAAGGATCGAAGGAAAGGAGAGGAAGGGAATACTAAATCAACAGTTATCGGTCAGTTCGAGGATTGTCGTCATCGTCATTTTCTACTTGCGCAATATTCTCACGTTAAATAGTACGGTTGCACGAACTTGTTCTTACGTCTGTGTTTGCCCACCGTGTTCGCCAAGAGAATATATTTAGGTTGGCAGAGTCGCGCGATGAGATGATTACCGAGCGGCTTATGTTTATAAAAGTTCAGACTCAGTTTGTACATGAACTGTGCAATCGTATCTATTTTTGTCTCTTGATGTAACTGGACATTATCGTGGTTATTATGATTTACGTTTTATGCTTATTATTTATGTATATTATTTGTTAGTCACTGTTATTTGTTAGGAAATAGCGAGTATTAGGGAGAGAGAGATGAAAATTCCCCCCAAAAGTTGGAGACCACAGTGAGCACGAGATGGAGCCACCTATTTTATATATATATATATATATATATATATATATATATATATAATATTATACTGAAATTCCACTTGGATAAATTTTAAGAGCAATAAAACAACCAAAATTGTATAAAGTACTAGGTGACGATAGAATTAAAAAACCAGTGGAGTTCTGCGCTATCTACCACAGAAAGCGATTGTGACTCTCACAAACATCATAAATCTAGGTCATTTTCTCTCTCGGCGGAAAACTGTAAAGATTCTAGCCATTCGAAATACTGGTAAGAAGCATGAAGATCTTAGTATCTACTGGCTGATCAGCCTGTTGCCGCCACTGATGAAGATATTCGAAAGAATCATCAATATAAGAATCTAGAGGTACGTCTCCATGGTTAACGTCATCAATTCGGATTCAGGCAACATTCATCAATTGGATAGATTCACATAACATGTGACCGAGAAAAAAGGACCAACACGCTGCACAGGAATGGTGCTCTTGGGAGTAGAGAATTTTTTCGACACGGTCTGGCATGACTGACTAGTGTTATAAAATGCTCAAGCGAGTGCCTCTATAACTAATCCATCTCATCGACGATTATATTCGGGATAGATCATTCCGCGTCGAAATCAATGGGCATCGATCGACAGAGCAATCCATAGCCGTCGAGGAACGTTATGGATCCATGCTAGTGTCAGTGCTATTCAATCATTATATCAACGAGATTCCGACGATCGGGAGGGGGGGGGGGTAGAGTTGACGCTACACGCAAACTACACTACCATCTACATGACAGAATGAACCCTCGAAGACATCAGTCTTTGGGACCGAGGCGCCCTTAATGAAATCACTGTAAACTTCCAAAAATAGAAGACTAAGCTAAACGCAGCGAATACAGAAGGAATACTATTTCATCGAGGAAGGAAGAAGGACCCAGGGCACCTTGACATCAATAAAGATGAAATATCTTGAGAGGGACTCTGGTCAATATCTGGGTGTGCACATTGACAGAGGGTTCACGTACAACGAGCATGTCGCATGTGCACAGAGGAAAGCGTACACTGCCCTGGATATGTTGCGTCCTTTAATGGACAGGAAGAGCAGCCCGACCAAGGAAATCAAACTACTTACCTAGAAGATGGTGATCAGGCCGAACATCACGAACTCTTCCTCAATATAGAGGAACATCTTCAAGGCCAACATATTAAGAGGGTTAAAAATACGATCTTCAAGATGCCGCTAGACAAGACATACACCTATCACACAGAGAAGCTACACGAGGAAGCCGAAATTGCATTGGTTACACAATTTATTCAAGATATGAGCTGGAAATGTCATATGAAGATTGTCATTATTTCATTATAGATTGGACAACAAAATAACAGACCAGTTCGGTCAACAAAGGTGACCCCATTTTACAAGAGGATCAGCGGAAGCCGAATGAATAATTTTTTTCAGCCATTGTACTTCGATTAGCTGTTACCATCGCTGACAATGAATATTCGTGGGTGACGGGCAAATGTATCAAAGGAGCATGGGGGAAGGGAAATGATCCAGAGGAGGAAGTAGTTTGATAAGCATTGTTATGTAGATTTTTTTAAAGTTTTTCCACATATTCCACAAATCAAGTCTGCATTCATACAAAGACAAAAGCACGGCAAAGTTTGGTATCGGGAAATTCCATCCCCGAGGGACGATCAAAGATATCGATACACAAACAGTATAATATGATTCACACTTCTCAAAAATTTGTGGAAAATATTTCATACTGAAATTTAAGTAAATATAAATATTACATTAGATTCATGTAAAATTATGCTTGATTCAAACACTTTTTCAACTAGTTAATATCTATAGAATTAATTTTATTACTGACAAGTAATAAATTCGATAAAATATATATATATATATATATATATATATATATATATATATATATTTATATATAATCACTCAGAGCTCAAATGATATACCTAGTCCATACTATATTTTATCAAAATTAGGAGCTTCACTTATGAGCATTTTTGTTAAAAATAAAACGTTTTTTCGTAGATTTAACACCTTAGTTTACAACTAATAAAATAAGAATTTAAAAAAAAATAATATACAACAATAAAAAAATCATTAAATAGAAAACATAATTAAAATTCATGCCACAACTCAACTGATACAGCTGTACAACTCCATGTAATCTAATTATCTCCTTTTTTATTCAGTTTCAAGTTAATATGATTTCCAATTACTGTATAATTTATTTAGTAAATTTCTATGCAAACGAAAAAAAATCTAAATCAGGTCGCGAACTTTTTAAATTTTTCATATGTTAAAAATCATTTCAGACAATTTTTAATTTTTATTTTATATATATATACATATATATATATATATATATATATTTATATATATATATATATATATATATATATATATATATATATATATATGTCTGTATTCATAATATATTTTTATATTCAATATAGCTTGACGTTAGTGAAAATAAATTATAGATCATAAAATGCGAACATCCCAGATTTAAACTCGCATAAAATAAATGATATTTTGTAAATTTATAATTTTTCTCTACACATGAGTTACAAAGAAGAACAAAAGAATATATTTTTTTTAAAAACAAACAAAAAAGTCAGGTGGACATGTCAGGTAGAAAACATTATAAATTGTTCTCATGTCAAGGGCCGGTCCCGAGAATAAGATGGCTGAGGTAAGGTTTTATAACCCAGTTCATTTAATTTTCTTAAAGTCATTTATGAGATGTTTGTTCAGCCGTCATCACGAAGAATATTTGGTCCTCTTCGATTGACTGACTCTGACCGTAAACTGTTGTAACTTCTCATGTATTTTTTCAATTTCCCGTTAATATTTTCCTGTTCTTATTTTTTAATCAGGATTTAAGAAGTTGCAGTAAATGATGCTACTTAGCGATCACTAAATCATAACCATAATGTTATTTTTATCAAGCTTCGGTTTAGGATATTGTTTTGGTGCTTCTCCTAGGTCTAGATATTATGATGAACGTTTGTTATAGAAAATCCACTTTTCACAAGTGACAATGCGATCAAAAAAGTAATAGTTTTTGTTACGGAAAAGAAGCGCAGAGTAGATTTCTTATCGGTGAATTTCTTGCTGTTCGTTTAGTTCATATGGCACCCATTTATCTAGCTTTTTTGTTTTTCTAATTAAGATCTGTTGAATGATCAGCATTGAGTTCTTCTGGCACCTCTCAATTTGTATTACATGAATCCGCTTCAATAACGATTCTTAAATCATATAAAAAGAAATAAATCAGAATAAAGACCATTGGCCTGTACACATTTCTCCCAACGGGAAACATGTTTGTTTATTCCTACAAGATAGAATTGTGGAGTCCTGGAATTAACGAATTCATCGAAATCTCTTTGCGCTGATGCATGATCTTTGAAAATCTCCCCTCGTAGGAAATTACTTAAATTATTTAAAAAATGACAATATTTCGGAGATTGGTCCGGAGAATATGCGTGAGGTAATGTTTCATAACCTAGTTTATTTAATTGTTTAAAAGTCATGTGTGAGGCGTGTGTTCAGATGTTGTCATGAAGAAGAATCGGTCGTGTTCGATTTACTAATCCTTGTCGTAAATGATGCAAATTCTCGTGTATTTTTTCAATTTCCCGGTAATATTTTTCTGCTGTTATTATTTCATTAGAATTTTAAAAGTTGGAGTGAATGATGCTATATGCCGACAATCAAACAGTAACCATAATCTTTTTTTCATGAAGCTTCGGTTTAGGAGACTATTTTGGTGCTTCTCTTCGGTCTAGAGACTCTGATGAACGTCCAATTATTGAAAAGAATTCACTTTTCATCACATGTGACAATGCGATCAAGAAAGGAATCATCTTTGTTTCACAACAGAAGCGCATAGCAGACTTCTAATCGTCGAATTACTTGCTGTTCGTTTATTTCATAAAACACCCATTTATCCAGCTTTTTTGTTTTATCTAATCAAGCTCAAATGTCGAACAACTGCTGAATGACCAGTTTTACGTCCTTCTACCAACTCTCGACTTGTTGTATATGGGCCCGCTTCAATAATAATTCTTAAACCATTATTATTCATAGCTGAAATACGTCCACGACCCTCTTCATCATCAAGGCTTTCATTTCTATTACGAAATTTTTGGAACCACTGTTGAGCTGTACGTTCACTAATTAACTCTTCGCCAAAATTGATTTGATATTTCGAACAGTTTCTATTACTTTACATCCCAAATTAAACTCATACAAAAAAATTGAATGAATTTAAAATTTTTTCATGACTAATTTAAGAAGTTACATCCAACAATGCTAAAGAATGAAAACAATAGACATAAGTTAAAATCAGTGTCAGTAGTATTTCATTATTTACTTTGATGTATCACATGACAATAACAAAATATATCGGTAACTAGAAAATTGGCATCAAACTTAAATTGATAAAAACCACAATTATTTTTACAGCATCCTAATATGTGACTAGATTTTTTTAATTTTGTGAATAAAATTCTATTTAAACATCAATGATTCATATCTGACACCGCAACTGGAGTTCTTTAAAAAAAGATCTATGTAAAGTATAGCTATTTCTCTTATATATATATATATATATATATATATATATATATATATATATATATTCATATGGGTCTGTATACACAATATATTCTTATATTCAATATAGCTTGACGTTAATGCAAATGAATCGTAGGTCATAAAATTCAAACATCCCAGAAATATTACACAAAATATAATATAAACTCACATAAAAATAAATGACATTTTGTAAATCATAATTATTCCCTATATATGAATTATTTGTGGTATTTTGTTCAATATGGCACCTAATTTAATGATTAAAATTCTGCGTCTGGTATAAATGATATATAATTATATATCGAATTTAAAAATAATTCAAGAAATTACAGTACCTAACGAAAATGATAATAATAAGTGACATTGATAGCTTATAAATTTTAAAAGTAATTAAAAGTACATATTTTTTTAAGTTACTTTGATAATCGTCGATATTATACGTTTTTAAATCAAAATACTTTGACAAATATTTTTATCCCCATTCACTTTTCATTCTTATTTATTTCAAATAAAAATCCATTTATTTCAAATACAATTTTAATCTTTATTTAAATTAAGAATTAGTTCTTGTTTCTAAGAGATTCAGAATTTTTAATTTTTGTATTTTAACATTAAATACGTACATATTATATTATATTATATATATATATATATATATATATATATATATATATATATATATATATATATGTAAAGAGAAAGACAAGGATAATAGAGTTGTTATTTTTCTCAGTAGCTAACATCTTTTCATAAATAAAAAATAATTTCATTGTAAAATTTCCTAAAAAAAATTTTTTATTTTTCTTGTAGACCATCTCTCCTCAACGCCGCTGCCCCCGCTACACTCTACAGTAGCACGTTTTGCATTTCATTTCTTAAACATTAATGATTTGTTGATGGATATGTCATGGCGTCCATTCTGATTGGTTGAAATCAGTCACATATATATATATATATATATATATATATATATATATATATATATATATATATATCACAGTGTTCAACAAAAGAGTTGTACAACATTTCAATGTAAAACTGATGACGTTTATTCAAAATAATGTATTCATTGAACATTTAAAGTAAAAAAAAAATGCTACACATTGCTTAACATTGTGTTTTGCTGTTAATTTTTGTAAACTTTTCCAATAAAAGTTTTAGGACTTATATTTTACGCTGATTATTTTTGCGTATAATTTGTTATTTCTGTTATTATTTAAGGGATAACGAAAGTTGTCGAGCCGGGGGGAAGATCCCCTTCCCTCACTGTGTTTGGTGAGTAGGGTACAGAGCCTCATTGTAATTGATTAAAATAATTATTGGTTAAACGATGGACTAGTATCTTATTTGATTAAGTGAATACCACATGTATGAAATATTAATAAACTTTTCAGTTGTACAAAAAAAAAAAAATTTAAGAACTTCAATTCAAAATTATTTCAGTAAAAAAATATACGGGTAATATGAAATACATTTATGAGTTAAAATAAAACAATACTCTTTATTAATCAATCATATATAATATATTGTCCTCGAAGCCTTTTTCCTTTAGGATCAGCTGACTATTAATTCTCCACTACTATAGTTCCAGCAACAGTGATGTCCCCGGGTAAATTTTGAAGAATTTAGGTGTTCAAAATCTACCTTTTAATGACACTCGTGTTGAAACCTATTAGTGGAAAGTAGAAACATTGCAGTTTCTATGAGATGAAGACTGCGAGAAGAATAAATCAACGTGATCGAAAGAGAAAATCAAACTTTTATACATTATTTTTGTTTTTTTAGGCAAATTTTTGAGTTGATTTTGAACTTTATTCTGTTGATTCTTCATGATCTTGGGATTGAGTTTTAGGATTTAACATACCCGTACCTCGATGTTGTCTTCGCATTCTTCTTTTCTTGAGATATTTTTCTTACACTTACCATCACTTTATTGCTTAGTAAAATTATAATTATCTAATCTCTCTTATAAATAAAAATTGGTCCTCGTACGCCGTGCTTGATTTTATTAGTTTTCTGATTGGTTGATATCAATTACCTGGCTTGTCTGTGTTCTGATTGGTTACAACGAATCGTGTGATCGACTGATCTTCACTTTAATTAATTGAATTGATTGTTATCATCAATCTGATGTAATTTGTTTGTTAATTTTCAACTTTTCAAATACCAAAATATGATTTATATTTTGTGCATATTATTTGTTAATTTCTGTTATTTGTTAGGGGGTGTACAAACGTTAGCGAGAGAGTACGTAGCCCTTCTCTCTCTGGTACAGGTGAGCACAGCGAATAGGAGGTAGAGCCACCTAGTAATAATAGAAAATATATAAATTCTTTTCAGAAGTCGCTAATATAATATCCATACAGTTATTACCATTACACCATATTGTTCATGTATTCTACTACTGAACAATATATTGTTTATATTCAATTATTACTTATATAATGTAGTTAAAAAATACATTAATATTTCCGTAGTAAAATCAATGACACGTGCAAAAACCATATCCTTAAATTTATTTATTATGAAGTATATAAATTAAAATATAGATTTATTATTATGGGATATTCTTGATGAAAATTTCTTATTTTTATGGATATTTTTTAAATGGGAAGATTTTCCCAACAGATTTATTTAGATTAATGTGTCATTACTTGCTTTTTATTTGAACATATACAGAATTTGAAAAAATGTAACTAAATATTTTGACTAAAGTAACTACAAGAAATGTTTCTAGAAATGTCAAGTGTATCGAATATCAAAGGAAATACTCTAATGAAGACTGAAACAAAATTTCTAGAAATTTTATAATACCGCGAATTTTGTGTCCCTCTTCTTGTTTATATATATATATATATATATATATATATATATATAAATATATAGGGTTATTATAAGTATGAAATATTCCATTTCCTTAAATACTGTGTGACAGCTGCCAACTCTGACATTACACTTTGATTGACATTTACTGTTTTCTTTATTGTGAAAGTATACAGCTTCATTCTTTCAAATGCACGTTTTGGCTTATGTTTAATGTTCAATTAATTTTTAGCGAAATTTTTGTGAAACCTTAGAAAAGTCAAAAATTTGTGTTATTTTCAAATACGAATTCCTTCATAGAAATAATGCAGCGCAGGCAGCTCAAAATAAAAAAAAAAGTGTTTGAGAAGCGTGTGGTTAATGAACGCACAGTACGTCTAGATTTGATAAATTTCATTCTGGTGATTTTAACCTTGTAAATGAGCCACTTGGGCGACCTGAGACCAAGGTGGATAATGATGAGTTTAAAACTGTAGTAGAAGTGAATCCACCTCAAACAACTTGTGAATTGAACTTGCATGAATTAAACAAGCATCAGAAGAGAAAATATCTCGACTCTTGCCTTCTTTTCTATCAAGACATAAAAGTGAACCATTTCTGCATCATTTTATTATGTGTGAATGAAAATGGAATCGTTTTGACAATCTTAAGCGTTTTGCACAATGGCTGGATAGAGATGAAGCCCCGAAACACAATTTGAAACTGAATATTCATCAAAAAAGCTAGTGGTGCCTGTTTGATTATCCAGCGCTGGTATTATTCACTACAGCTTCATGAAACTCGGTCAATCGATTACAACGAATGTCTATTGCAACCAATTGAACAAAATAATGAGGCTGCTTACGATTATGTAGCAGAGATTGGTGAACATAGACAGGCCAATCCTCTTGCAAGAGAACGCTCGACCATATGTCGCAGAAATAACGCTGCTCAAACTACAGGAGCTGGACTTAGAAATTCTCTGTCAACCACCGTATTCACCAGACCTTGCACAAACTGACTACCACGTCTTTCAGGCTTCTTCAATTCTCAACAATCTGTGGAAAAAACATTTATCGCCATTCGCTCACCAGGCTTCTTCGTTTCCGGGATAAAGAGGCTACCTTTAAGATAGTCGACAGTTAAGGCTCATACTTTTATTAATTGTACTGCTTCTTGTTTGAGATATAATAAAATGAACTTTTGTTTCGAAATCGGACATGTATCTTAACGAGCTAACTCTTTTGAATAATGGCAGAGTTTTTTCAACACCAACATCTTTCTTTCCATGTATTAACGCGCAAATAATAATATTAAACTACATTTCCTGTAAAAGAGGACAATATTTTCAATGAATAATTTTTTTCTGTCTATCCTAAAATGTGTATATTAGGTTTTAGTATAATTTTAAATAATAATATAAAACTACTTTTTCTGATAGTTTTCAATATTTTAAAAATAATTAATTTTTCTCCCCCCATCTAAAATATGCATATTAGGTGTTTGTGAAATTTTAAATTTGTATCCATATCTTGTTGCCAAATAAATTTTTGTTAAAATTTTTATATTGACAAATTTACTTTAAAACGTTCTTTCAAATAAATTTTTGTATCCATTGTTTGTTGTCTCAAAGAAATTTTATTTAAAGAGTTTTTTATATACGGAGGGTTAATTCCCGGATTTTTTTACACAGGGGGTTAATGTCCGTGAGCGTGTGATTATACGGAGGTTATTGATGGAAAGTTAATGCCCGGGGTTTTTTGTCCAGCGAGTGGTTGTCCTAGAACCTTAGTGACCTAATATAAACAATGTCACCATGTGTTAGATAAAATCAATAAAATACTTAATAATATTTTTTATTTACAAAAAATATGTTTGAAATAGAAATTTATAAATTTGACCAAAATATGTCTCCTACATCGCTGATAATATATATATATATATATATATATATATATATATATATATATATATAATTAACACTATTTCTACAAAAGGTGTCAAAAGAGACCTTTTAAAATTTTAACTTAAAATTATTTTCTAAGTTAAATCATTTTTCCACAATTAATTTTTTGACTTATTGTATAATAATTGTTAAATAAATTTAGCGATATCATTTCCATCCTGATCCTCCTAGATCTGAAAATACGTACATAGTATACCTATTTCTACCATGAAGTGTATTTTGACATCTTAAAGATTTTATAATATTGTCTGATCTTAAATCAGTTTATACATAAATATCAACACCATTCGTCAGCACCATTTCAATTTTATTTAAATTAGGGAATCGCTATTTCAGTTGTAACAGAAAATAGAGGAATCCTCGGTATAACTTTTATATTCGGTTGATGTTTGTAACGTTGCATTTTACTGTAGATCATTGCAGTAATTAGTTCTAAAAATAATTGTATAACGCAAAATTTTGAGTTGAGGTATTTATTTCGCAGTGATTCAATTCAAATGTATAGTCGTGAAAAATTTGAAAAACAAACTCTTGAAATTGCCATTGCACGTATGTAAGCAGTGAAAGTGTTTAGAATACTGATAATAATTTTTATTTTTTAGTATATTTATTCTAATTTATTTCTAATTCTAAAGATGTTCAGAATTTCAAGAATCAAGGAGGTATTGCAAGAAATAAATAACATAAGTGAAGAATGCTCTGTGATTGATGAAGGCTTACAATCTGAAAGTGAAGATGAGTTGAATGAATTTTTCGATAGTGATCACGAAATCGATAGTGAATATGAAAATTAATTGTCAACCACTATAGATGAAGAGGAAGACAAGTAGTGGAAGTTATTTTGAATGTAAGTAGAAGACGAAAGAGAATGAGGTTGTTGAGAGATTCTGTAGACGATAGTGAAGACAGCAATGAATGGAAAAATATTGAAATTGCTATTGATGGAACTTTGGAAAAAAATCAAAATAAGTTCTTCTCCTGGAAGACCGCCTCTTCATACTATTTTGAAGATGTATCTGATCCAACTAGACATGCCAAATGATACAAAGAATAAAATGGAACGCTTTTCAATACAACTTCACTCATCGAATAACTCTACTCTGACAATTTAAAAAAGTAAACCGAAAAAAAAAGACTTCTACTAACTTCGATGCATAAATTCGTAACAGTGGAAAAAAGCAAAAAACGTCTTCCTGAAACCATTAAATGTTAATGGTTTATTTTTCATTATTTTTCAATGCAACTTTACGCATCAAAGAACTCTAACAATTTATAAAAGTAAACCGAACAAAAAATTACTTATACTAAGTTCGATGCATAAATCCGCAACAGTGGAAAAAAGTAAAAAACGTCTTCCTGAAACCATTAAATTTTACAACAGCACAAAATTTTGGATCGATATCACTGACCAAATGGCGAGAAAATATAGTGTGAAATGTGTGAAGTGCCGTAGATGGCATATACATGTATTTTACAATATTCTCGATTTAGCTGGAATAAACGCACGGAAATCTGTACAAGGAAACGACAGGTGAAAATATTTCACGTGAAGTTTTTTTATTCCAGTTAGGAGAAGAACTTGGAGCTGAATATAAAGAATTTCCAAAAAGAACAACTAATACGGCGACATATTCAGCACGCTCAAGTCAAATCACTTCCTTTCCAGATGGACAAAAAAAGTGCAAATTAAAGTATTGCTTATAAAGCAACTAGAATCTGCTCCCAGTGTAAAAAGTATACATGCAAAAAGTGCTTAAGTACGGCAACCGTTCATCTGCAAAAACTGTAGTATTGAATGAGGAAACATAATTTTATTTCAACGCTATTTTTATGAATACTACTTTTTGTAATCAAGATTAAATTTTTATATATGAAAACTGAAAGTTTGACAAGTTAAATAATATTCTAATTTTTAATTATTTTTCTGATAAAATAAAAAAAATAAAAAGAGAATATTTTTTAATAATTATTTTTAAAGTTATTTGCATTCAAACGCAAAAGTGTCAAAATAAATCTTTTGATCAAAATAGGTATACACAAAATCGTGGTAGAAATAGTATTAATAGAATTTCATTCCTATATTATTTAATTTATAATCAATGAAAATATCATTGATTCAATCAACCTGTTATGTATCCAACTGCACTTGTTTATAAATGTGTCACACTGCTGTATTTGTTCATAATTGGTTCACAGTCTGACTAATGAAATTTCAACTGACCTGTCAATATTTAATCTATGTATTCTTCTTAATCAAAATGTTCTCACGTACTGTAGTGACTCTGTGTCCACACGCTTGAATATAATGCACTTTTGTATTTAGAACAGTATATAAACGGTAGTTGAGATCTAATAAGTCAGTGTGGCGGTCATGTTTCGCCCGCCTAGATGCGCGAAGCGCGAACACGAGCCTCTCGAGTTCTGCGGTTCCCGTATCGGGTGGGAGAGCGAGGCCAAGTACCTAGGGGTCATGCTCGATCGGCGCCTGTACTTCAACAAGCACGTCTCGTACGTGCTGGCGAAGGCTCAGGGCCAGCTCTGCAGGCTGTACCCGCTGCTGAACAGGAAGTCGAAACTGTCGTTGAGAAGTAAGCGTCTGCTCTACCTCAGCTGCATTCGGCCGATCGTGACGTATGCGAGCACTGCCTGGGCCTACAACCCATCAAACATCAAGCGGCTTCAGGTGTTCCAAAACCGGGTCATGCGCCTAATCACCGATGCGCATTTCCTGGTGAGGAACACCACTCTTCACCGGGACCTCCGCCTCCCTACAATCGACGAGTTTGTCCACCGACAGGCTAGCCGTTTGTACGGGCGGGCGAAGTCCAGCGACAACGCCCTAGTCCGAGGACTGGGAAACAACGACCTCGTCGCCGAGCACTGCAGATACCAGCGGCCTAGCCTGCTGGTGGTGCAGCGCGAGGTTGACGGCGGTCCGTGACCTGGCGTCAGCCCTCCCCCCGATGGCCAGTAAGAGGTCGGCCTTCACTGGTCGACCTGGAGCTCCGCTGGCCCAACAGCAAGAGTCTACCCCCTGGAGGGGGTAAAACGCTCACCAACAAGAGAGTCCCCGTACCAAGCAACACTCCAAGTACTACGAGAAACGCGAGCCGTGAGCCCATTGGCTCGGTGCTCAACAAGCATGGGTCCCTCAGACCCTCGCTGCACACGATACGTACGTCATAAGTCAGTATTCAGTATTCCGAGCGTAAGCGTACATGCTGGGTACTCATGGAGGGCGGGGCCCTTCAGGCCTGCGCTGTTATTTAAGTTCATAAATTAAATCAAATAATCATTTCATAATTCAAGTTATAATCAAATTCATAATTCAAGTTATAAACAAATTCATAAATTCAAGTTACAAATCAAGTTACAACTCAAGTTAACAATCATGTAACTATCAAGTAACTAATCAGGAATCATGTAATAATCAAAAGTCAGTCAAGTAACAGAACCCGTGTGGTTATATTCATCATAGTAACAATTAAACAATAATAGTAAATAAATATTTGTTGTGTTTTATTTCAAAACCTGCAGATCATTTATGTTATAAAATTATATCTAAGATCCGTAACATAAAAAACCATTATTAATAAATTTCACATTCCAATAGCATCTCATGTATAGACTTGAGCATAATGAACGTAGAGCTATTTATTTCATACTGTAATAACAATTAAGCACTTTATATACATATATATATATATATATATATATATATATATATATATATATATATATATAACTAGTGACATCAGTTGTACATTCACGACTATCATTGAACCGTTAGATTCAACTAGGATAACATATAATCAAATTTGAATCGATAGTACATCAGCTTACTTGTATAATTAAAGTGTGATGATTGAACTGAATTTATCAAACCTTTCTATCTAGAAACACCGATTGCTGGCTCGCACCACACATACGACCAATAAGTCAGAGAGCACCACTTCAGAAAGTTACGGGTCAGGTCGAGAGCGGATAGAGTATGTAGATTACACTCTAAACCGCGATTATATTACATTCGCTGGGTGAAACAGAACATATAATAAACCCGGTACGTTGAAACAGATTCGTTCTATTTAAGAAATCCTTTCGTCCGTTCATACGTTGCACACTGTTGCGGCCAAGTCATCATTTATGTTATGTAACCGACATGTAGGTGCATATGCACACGTAACAGACGCAGTAGGAGTCAAGCCCTGGCAGGAGTGTAACACAAAACGAGTGTTTTCGTAAACAATCATCATTTAAATTACTTTGGGGTTTTGGGACTGGTGGCGGCGCGGTGCGAGCTCACGTGCTCAGCGTCCATCTAGAATAAACAGATACGCTAACCGAAGGTCTCTTGTAGCTAGCAGTAACAACGAGTAACGAAGTGTCATTCGAAATCCAGATGTACACTACGGGCATGCATGCAAATAAACATACTTGATAATTGCACAAAAGTACACAATTGTACACTGTTCGATGCTTTCAAACTCAATGTGTGTAATCAGATTTATTATTTCGACCAAAAAAATTAGATATAAACACTGAGGTGAATTGCATTTAATCAAAATGTATATTTTGTCAGCACTGTAATATTATTTTTTTCGAATTTATGATTTATTCGGAAATTTTATTAAAAATTTTAAATTTTTTATACCAAAAATTGCTCAGTTTATAAGTAAATAATAATCAGTCATTATACGAGGGTGGTCCCAGAAGTACCCGACCCAACAAAGGAAACACAAAAATTTTGGAACAAAATATATTTATTTTTCAACACAATCTCCTTTCAGCTCTATACACTTTTCCCAGCGATGTTCAATAAGTTCGATACCCTTTTTTATAATAAGAACTGTCTTGCGCCTCAAAATACCCATTAACTGCCGACATCACTTCTTCATCGTTGGGAAATCTTTGACCACTGAGCCATTTTTTCAAGTTTGAGAACAGAAAATAATCCGAGGAGGCTAAATCTGGCGAATAGGGTGCATGAGGTAGCAATTCAAACTTTAATTCATTAATTTTGGCCATTGCAATAACGGATTGGTGAGCTGTTGATACTCGCCGTTGATAGTTTTTCCTTTTTCAAGATAGTCAATGAAAATTATCCCGCGCGCATCCCAAAAAACCGACGCCGTGACCTTGTCTGCAGATGAAACGGTCTTCGCCTTCTTTGGAGCCGGTTCTTCCTTTTCAGTCCAATGTTTTGATTGTTCTTTTGTCTCGGGTGTGAAGTGATTGACCCATGTTTCATCCATGGTTATGAAACGGCGCAAAAATTCTGCTTTGTTGCTGTGAAACTTCGCTAAACACTCAATTGAAACATTTTCACGACACTGTTTTTGCTCGAGTGTGAGCAAACGCGGCACCCATCTTGCACACAGCTTTCTCATGTCCAAATTTTCAGATAATATGATTTTCTTCACCATTTCTGGAGTCGTCACCTCATTTGGTAGACCACTGCGATGCTCGTCTTGGCAGCTCGTACGGCCTCGTTTATACTCTGCTACCCAATATTTCACTCTTGTAAACGAAGGAGCAGACTCACCCAGAGTAAAATCCAGTTCAGCTCTTATATTGGCTGGGCTGAGGCCTTTCAAATGAAAATATGACCAATTTTCTCCATTTTCACAAATTTACTGAAAACGTTCACTATTGATGGCTGCCAAACAAATACTAAACAACGTGGCGTCCTCAAACTTGAAACATATGCTTTATAGATAGTGTACTTTCTAATACAGTGATATTTTTGAAAAACAACTACCGCCATCTCTAAGTCAGGCCGGGTACATCTGGGACCACCCTCGTAATATTCCAGTAACCGATTTCCTTCTCGTTCTCTCTCTCTTCTATCTATCTATCTACCTACCTACCTACCCACCTACCTACCTACCTACCTACCTACCTATCTATCTACCTATCTATCTATCTATCTATCTATATATATATATATATATATATATATATATATATATATGGTAATTCAATTTAGGCTTCCACATGGCAGTATTAAAAGTGGGCGCAGGGGTTAAGAAAATTCAAGTTTTTTTTATTACTTTAGTTCAATTCATTACTAAAACATTGAGTTGGAATATAATATGACAAAATTGCAACACTTGTTGAAAATAATCAACGATACACGACACTTCGAAGAAACACTGCAGGTGTCTCATACGAGTGTTGTAAGGTATTCGGAGACACTTGGCCATGTGAATCGCTACGGTGTTTAGGTTCCTCATAATTTAACTGAAAGAAATTTAATGGTATGCATTTCCATCAGTGATTCGCTCCTTGTAAGAAATCAAAACTAATTGTTTCTGATACGATTAATCTCGAACAATGGAAAATAGATTATTTACATTTACATTTAATATAGATCGAAACATACTTGGGGAAAACGAAACAAGCCTTCGTTAGCCACTCCAAAAGCGGGTCTTGTTCAGAAGAATGTGATGTTGTGTATCTGGTGGTATTGGAAGGATATGTCGTATTACGAGCTTCTCCAAAATAATCAGACGGAAAAGTCGGAGAAGTATTGTGCTCGAATGGTTTAATTAAAGGCAGAAATTGATCAAAAGTACCCAGAATTGGCCATCGGAATTGTATCATTTTCCAGTAAGACAACGCTAGACCTCACGTCACTTTATAGTCCCGGCAGAAATTGATGCAGTTTGTCTGGGAGGTCCTACAAAATAAAATTGATTTGTGTCTATAAAATTGTCATCATAGATATATCGTAACGTATTTGTTTCAATATATGTATTAGTTTGATACGAAAATAATTGCGGTTTTTATCATTTTAAATTTAGCGACGATTTTTCTAGTTACCGTTATCTTTTGATATAATCATATGATACCTCATTGTAAACAACGAAATTAGCGCTACTGATTTCTACTTATGTCTATTATTATCATTCTTTAGTATTGTTCAATATAAACTTTTAAATTAGTCATGGAAAAAAGCAAGTACGTGCGATTCTGTTGTGCGAGTTTAAATTAGGACGCAAAGAAACACAAACTGCTCGAAATATTAAATTTGTGTTTGACAAAGAGTAAATTAGTAAACGTACAGCTCAATACTGGTTCCAAAAATTTCGTAATGGAAACGAAAGCCTTGATAATAAGGAGAGTCATAGATATCATTCAGCTATAGACAATTATGCTTTAAGAATCATTATTGAAGCGGATCCGTGTAAAACAACTCGAGAGGTGGCAGAAGAATGCAATGTTGATCATTCAACAGTTGTTCAAAATTTGAGCCTAATTAGAGAAACAAAAAAGCTGCATAAATGGGTACCGTATGAACTAAACGAACATCAAACAATTCGCCAATAAGAAGTCTGCTCTGCACTTCTTTTGGGAAACAAAAATCATTCCTTTCTTGATCGCATTGTCACATACGATGAAAAGTGAATTCTGTACTACAATTGCAAACGTTGATCACGGTGGCTAGATAGAGAAAAAGCACCAAAACAGTCTCTTAAAATGAAGCTTCTTGAAAAAAGATTATGTTCACTGTTTGGCGGTCGGAGAATGGCATCATTCACTACAACTACTTAAATCCTGGTGAACCAATAACAGCAGAAAAATATTGTCGGAAAATTGAAAAAATATATGAGAATTTGCATCGTTTACGACCAGGATTAGTCAATCGAACAGGACTGATTCTTCTTCATGACAACGCCCGAAAACACGTCTCAGACATGACTTTAAAAAAATTAAATGAACTAGATTATGAAACATTACCTCATGCACCTTATTCTCCAGATCTGTCTGCGACATATTATCATTTTTTAATCTTATCATAATTTAACAATTTTAATCTTATCATATTATCATAATTTAAATAATTTCCTACAAGAGGAGATTTTCGAGGATCATGCATCAGCTCAAAGAGCTTTCGATTAATTCGTTGATTCTAGGACTACACAATTTTATCTTGTAGGAATAAATAAACTTGATTTTACCGTTGTGAGAAATGTTTTCAGGCCAATGGTCTTCATTTTGATTAATAAATATAATTTTTAACTGATATAAGCGTCTTTATACTCGATACGTCAAAACCGCAATTATTTTTCATAAACCTAATATATACATAAAACAACACATTGAGATATATCAGCGATAATAATTATATGGAATAGATTAGGAACATTTATGAAATAGATTAGGTTATGATACAGGTTAATTTAAGAATGAATTTAATAAACAGAATATTTTTCATGATCGCTAGTATATTAACTTTACATCTACGAAGTTGACAAAATGGAAATCCATATTTTATTAAAATATGATCAATATAAAATATTTCAAGAAATTTAAATATGTCGAAAACATAAGTGACGAAATATTTTAAAGTTATGAGGTAAGTAAACTAAGATGATGTATGAATACCATATTTCCTAGTTGAAAAAATAATAATAGATTGTGTCATATGTTACACTATGTACTTCACAGAACAGTGAATCTGAGATGTACTTTGTTGCTTGAAAGTGGATCATTTTAAATTATAGGTTCACTTTGTGAAATATCTATTATCGAATTTTGTTATCAGAACTTAAATCATTTCCTAATACGCTGCAATTCTTTACAATTTTCTGATGTACTTTGTTGGTATAAATGTTAATATTTACTTTTACTAAAGTATATTCAAATATAATACATGAAAATCGTACCACAAAGCAGACTTTTAGAAGTAGATACGATGAGTTAACTCTGAAAGAAATGTTGATTTGATAAAAGAAATAGGAGTGTAAAAAAATGTCATATGCCTAAACAAGGTATGTACATCTGTCTATCCTAAATAATCCTAAATAAAAATCCTGTCCATGGCAGATGTTAGCCAGCAATCTAAGACAAACATCTACTGTTTATTAAAACAATTTAAAATACACTCAATATTACTTACTTGATTATAATATTGTTATAATGAAAAAAATATGTTTATAAAGTATTATCAATCAAAAGATTTAAAAATGTTTACATCAATATTGAATACTTAAATTAGGGGTTGTATTTGATAGTTATTTTTTTATAGTAAGAAGTAAAAGAAACTTTTATTCTATGAAGAGGCTTTTTAAAAAAAATATACGAGGTCAGACAATTAAGTAATGCGATAAAATTCAAAAATCGAGTATATTTAAAAATTAAGGTACATCGCTGCGATCCCCTTCAAAGTAGTCCCCTCCCGCATCTATACACTTATTCCAGCGAGTTTTCCAGTTTTCGTAACAATTCTGGAACACTTTTTGTGGGACCTCTCCGAGTACCCTCGTCACAAATTCTTGGATATCTTCAACGGAGTCAAAATGTCGACCTTTGACGAATTTTTTCATATGGGAGAATAGGAAAAAGTCGCAGGGTGACATATCCGGTGAATAGGGTGGTTATGGTAACGTTTCGATGCCTTTAGACTCCAAAAACTGAGAGACACTGAACGCACTGTGACAGGGAGCATTGTCGTGATGCAGAACCCAAGTCTTCGCGATCTCTGGACGCACTCTGAGCACCCTTTTTCGTAATTTTTCGAGCACATTGCGGTAGAATACTTGATTTACGGTTTGTCCAGGTGGTACGAACTCTTTGTGAACCACCCCTTTGCTGTCGAAGAAGCAAATCAACATGGTTTTCACTTTGGACTTGCTCATTCTCGCCTTCTTTGGCCTTGGTGCTCCAGGGGACAGCCACTGTTGGCTTTGTCGTTTAGTTTCGGGGTCATATTGAAAGAACCAACTTTCGTCACTAGTAATAACTCGATCGAGAAGAGTAGGATCACTTTCAACCTGCTCGAGACAATCTTGAGCGATGTTCTATTAAATTTCTCTGTTCCATTTTCGTGACATGCACTACTCGCGCGTTGCTACAAAACACTAAACAGCTGGCGAAGAAATGATCGTACGAGGGTCGTCAAGGTCTCAATCGAGAGAGTAGGGATCTGCTATTACGGTGGCGGAGTTACAGGTTCGCAGTGTTACCACAGGCCGAGAAAAAAAATTGGTCGCATTACTTAATTGTTTGACCTCGTACTTTATCTCTCTTAACTTCGTACGATAGTCTAACGGTTAATCAACTTTTCTTATCCGTCCTGGTGGGATTTTTCTATTTCTTGCAGAGTCATTTTTGCACCGAATTAATGACCTTTTCAACAGAAAGAAACTTTTGTCTACACATTTATTTTAACGGCCTAAAAAATTAAATTTTTTATTTTTTTATTTTTTTAATGACAGTGCTATTTCATCGTGTTCATGTTAATATTATATAAAGTGCATTTTTTGGTTCGTATTTTGGTAACATCGACTTTTGTTTTATTAATAATTTTACTTCAAATTAGGTAATTAAGTTAAAGATTGAAAAGACGCATATAGGAGCAAATTTCCAAGAGTCCAAAATGGATGGTTAAGCAGCAGAAAATGCTCTTAAACTAAACGATACATTTGGTACGGATACTGTTAAGAAATGTACATTATAATGGCGGTTTTAAAAATTTCGTACTGAGAACGAAAGCCTTGAAGATGAAGAAATTCCCGAGGGTCCTACTTCAATTCATAATGACCAATTGAATGCGTCAGTTGAATTAGAATCACGGACAACAATTCAAAAGCTTACGCAAATGTTACGCGTTAGTCATCAAACAGTTCTAGACCAGTTAAAATAGCTAGGAAAATCAAAAAAGTATGGAAAATGGGTTCCGCACAAACAGAACGAAAATTAAAAAAAATCCGATACGAATTTTTTTTCTACTCTTCTTTTAAGCAACGAAAATGATCCATTTCTCGATCGTACTGTAACGTGCGACAACATGTGGATCATTTGTGACAACAGAAAGCGATATGCATAATGGTTGAACCAAATGAATGTGCCCCAGAGAATTTTTTCTAAACCGAAATTATACGAAAAGAAAATTATGGTGACTGTTTGTTGGTCTGCTTTCAATATAACCAACTACATTTGTTTTGAATCCTGTCGAAATTATTACAGGTGAGAATTATTGTCAAGACATCGAAACAATATACCAAGAACTGCGACGTCTTGTCCCGGCACTGGTAAATCGAAAAGGTCTAATTCTGCTACACGATAATGCATGACATTACGTCGTATGATTGTCCCTCCAAATGTTGAATGAT
The DNA here is from genome assembly GCA_034766995.1 of Acanthacorydalis orientalis. Classification (NCBI taxonomy): domain Eukaryota; kingdom Metazoa; phylum Arthropoda; class Insecta; order Megaloptera; family Corydalidae; genus Acanthacorydalis; species Acanthacorydalis orientalis. The sequence continues at coordinate 58,523,710 of CM068313.1, forward strand.
TTGACCTATGAAACATTAGCTCATCCACCATACTCATCAGATATCTCGCAAACAAATTATCACTTCTTTAAACAATTCGAAAAATTCTTACAGAGTAATGTCTTTAACAACCAAGCTGCTACTAAATGTACATTTCAAGATTTTATCAACTCCAGAATTTTGGAAATTTACACCAACGATATAAATAAACTTGTAATTAATTAGCAAAAATATGTCGATTCAAATAGTGATAATTTCGGTTTATAAAGTTAATTATTAGCTGAGAAAAATCTATGGTAATTATTTTTCTACCAACCTCATAATATATAACAGGTGGGCTGAAAAGTTCGTAGGCTGACACATAGATGGCGCTACTAGTATCAAATCCATATAATGTTTAGTTAGCCCTAACCTTCAAAAGACGCGTGTATAAATTTGACAGCTGTTGCACTATTAGTATCTGAGTTATAGCATTTTTAGTGAAAGAACTTTTGTTACCTTGAAAAAATGGATAAAAAGGAATTTCGTGTGTTAATAAAGCATTGCTTTTTGGCGAAAAAAAATACTGTTGAAACCAAGGCTTGGCTTAATAAACATTATTCGGACTCTGCACCAGGAAAATCAACCGTACAGAAGTGGTTTGCTAAATTTAAACGAGGCGAAATGAGCACCGAGGACGATGCACGCAGTGGACGCTCCAAAGAGGCTGTTACCGACGAAAACATCAAAAAAGTCCACAAAATAATGTTTGATAACCGTAAAGTGAAGTTGATTGAGATACCTGAGACCCTAAAGATATCAAAGGAACGTGTTGGTCATATCGTGCATGAATATTTGGATATGCGAAAGCTCTGTTCAAAGTGGGTGCCGCGCGAGCTCACAATCGACCAAAAACAACAACGAATCGATGATTCCAAGGAGTGTTTGGAGCTGTTCAATCGTAATAAATCCGAATTTTTGCGTCGATATGTGACGATGGATGAAACATGGCTCCATCATTTCACACCGGAGTCCAATCGACAGTCAGCCGAGTGGACTGCACGTGATGAACCGACTCCAAAGCGTGGAAAGACGCAAAAGTCGGCTGGCAAGGTTATGGCATCAGTATTCTGCGATACTCATGGTATAATATTCATTGACTATCTTAAAAAGGGAAAAACCATAAACAGCGACTATTACGTAGCGTTATTGGAGCGTTTAAAAGACGAAATCGCGAAAAAGCGGCCTCATTTGAAGAAGAAGAAAGTGCTGTTTCATCAAGACAATGCACCGTGTCACAAATCAATGAAATCGATGGCGAAATTGCAAGAATTGGGCTTCGAATTGCTTCCGCATCCACCGTACTCTCCAGATCTGGCCCCCAGCGACTTTTTTCTGTTCTCAGACCTCAAGAGGATGCTCGCTTGACGGAAATTTTGTTCCGATGAAGAGGTAATCGCCGAAACTGAAGCCTATTTTGAGGCTAAAGACAAATCGTATTATAAAAATGGTATCGAAAAATTGTATGACCGATATAATCGTTGTATCGCCCTCGAAGGGAACTATATTGAATAATAAAATCAAATTCTATCAAAAAAAAATTTTTTTCTATGCAAGCCTACGAACTTTTCAGCCCACCTGTTATATATATATATATATATATATATATATATATGTATATACAGTCACATCGGAAATTATTTGCGCTTAAAATTTGACAAAGTTTTTGACTAATGGTTTTGTCATTTTCTCCAAATAATGCTAGATCTTTTTATATACAGGTGAGTTAGGATGGACTTCATAAAAATGTCAAATCTTCGTTCGTTAACATAAAAAGCTCGTTATGAAAAGTGAAATAACAGAAAAATAACAATTCGGAAAGTATTTGCATTTGCAATGTAATTTGAACTAATTAGAAAGAATAACATGTTTAAAAAAATCACCTTTAGCAAATAAAACATCACCTTTAGCACACTTCAAATAATTTGGAATGCTTTCAACAAGTTTACGAGTAACATGTAATGGTATTTTCTCCAATTGATCTTTAAGGTAAGAAGCAAAAATTATTCGATGCAATCGATTAGTTTTTCGTATCGTAAAGTGGTCCCAAGATGCTCCATTGGATACAAATCTGAGCTTTATGGAGGTCAATCGAGTACTTAAATTGATTTTCTCTTGAAAAATTTCTTCGTTTTATAAACCATGTGCTGTGGATAATTAACTTGTTGAAAGATAAATCCAGCTTCAAGACCCATTTTATGCACACTTTCATTTTATTTTTTTTTCAATATTCCAATACAGGAATCAGTGTTCATTCTACCTTCGATTACTTGCAAATTACCAACTCCGTACGATGAGAAACATCATCAGATCATAATGATACCATCTCTATACTTAACAGTACATACTAATTTGGAATTTTTAGCGCTTTTCCAGCTTTTTCGGCAAATGTATTGCCTTCGCTTAGTCCCAGTTATCTCATACCTTGATTCGTCACTCCAAACAATTGATTTCCAGAATTTATTGACTTATAAGCATACGAGTTTACAAAATGAAGTCGTTTACAGTTGTTTATCTTGTTTATGTATGATTTGAGACGAGCGATACGGTCAAAAATTCCAGCTTCGTTTATCCTCAATATTATTTGAGTAACTCCAAGAGTAACATGAAAATCCTGTTTTAGTTTCTGGGCACTAATAAAATGTTTTTTTTTTTTTACTTTAGGAACTAGTAATTTGTCCGTGCGTTTGCTACTATTTCGTTTTCTACCTTTCCTTGGAGCTGAAATTAAACCTTTAACCTTCTTAATAGTACACTGAATAGTTTTGAGAGATCTTCTAAAATTAACAAAAATTTCTTTGATAGTTTTTTCTGATATTTATTATAAATGTGTGCACGTTGATAGACTGTAAGTTCTCTGTTTTTTATCATTTTGCTTTAAAAAAAGTTCTAAAAGGGAATTAAATTGGCAGTACACGATTTAATAAATAAATTCAATTTTCATACTTTTAATTAAAGTTTTAGATAGTAATAACTTTTCACAAACAAATACTTTCCGAACTGACATTTTATGCTTTTCTATTAATATAAACTAAACAAAAAACCGAAATTGCTATAATAATACAAATTCAATATCAACGTGATGTGTAAACATTCGCATAGATTATTCAGATAATCACACATAATATCAATGATATTAAGTTTAATATTATAATTTAATAACGTGCAAATAGTTTCCGGCACGACTGTATATATCAGGTAATCAAGAAAGTTCTGTTATTGTTATAACGTAAAATAATTCCAAGAATTGTTAACACTTGTTATCAGATAAAATGTCAAGAACTGTTTATCAGTTATATTAGTATGTGTTTTCCTGTTAATTGTTGAATGAATCTGGAACTGTTAACTTTAATTTAAAAAATAATTCTAACCTTAAAAAATCTGCGAAAAATAGTGTAATACGTGCGTGTTTGCTTTATGAATTTAAACTTGGCACTAATGTTACAGAAACTGCAAAAAAAAATTGTACTGCATTTGGAGAAAAGACAGTTACAGCAAGAACGGCCCAGAGATGGTTTAAAAAAATGTTTGCCAGGGATGAATCCATTAAAGATGAGACCAGATTAGGCATACCATCAAATTTAAATATCGACGAATTGGAGACCATGATAGAAACAGATTTCAGTTTAACGTGCCAACAGCTTGCAGAATTGTTCAAAGTAAGTGATGAAGCAATACGGAAGCATTTACACAAAATAGGAAAGAGGTGGAAATTAAGTAAATGGGTACCACACGAATTAACTCCCAATAACAAATTACAGCGTCTTACAATATGTATATCTCTTATTTCACAACTAAAATCGGAGTACTTTTTGGATCAAATTTTGACCACTGATGCAAAATGGATTATTTATTCCAACTACAAACGTACTCACCACTGGTTTTCATTAGGAGATCCTGTTCCACAAAATCCCAAAGAAAAGTTAACACCAAGAAAACTTATTCTCTGTATTTCATGGACAAAATGACTTATTGGGTATCTACGATTGGGTCAAGCCCTGAAAGGAAAAACATTTAAAGTGAACAACTCCATCGAGTACATGATGCATTACAACAAAAACAGCGAGCACTTGCAAATCATAAAAAAGTTTTATTTTTGCAAGATAATGCATGACCACATGTTCCAGTAGAGAACAGAACAAAAATTATGATTTTAGGGTGGGATATCTTCCCCCATCCCTTGTATTCCCCAAACATATCTCCTTCAGATTATCATCTATTTTTTCTTTGGAAAATCATATACGTGGTAAACAGTTTAATAATAAAGAAGAATTAAAAATGGAGGTACCTACATTTTTTGAAAATAAAAATAATCAATTTTATAAAAATGGAATTTATAAATTATCTTCTCGCTGGAAAAGGGTTGTTCAATGCGAAGGTGGATATTTTGAAGAATAAAGTTATTTTGTATAAAAATACACACAACTGTTTTTCTCTATTTAAAATCGACAGAAATTTTTTAGTTACCCGATATGTATATATATATATATATATATATATATATATATATATATATATATATATATATACTGTGTGGAAACCAGTCGTGAAAAGCAGACAGTCATCTAATCGTAAAAAAGTAGATCCTCAGAGCATACCAACAGGATTACAGATATAAAATGTAGGTCATAAATTTTTCTACCAACCTCATACTTACAAGAAAATATTAAACAATAGTTTCTAAAAACAGTTTCTTCAAGTTATTTGTATTCGGATTTAAAAAACTGTTTTTTAATTCTATTTCGAAATTCGATTCGTTTTTCACCAATTAATTCTTTCAAAATATCAATACTTTAAATTAGAAAAATCCATAAAATGTTAAGTTAATATTAAAAAAAATAAATAAAAAAAAAATTTTAAATCTCTAAAAGTGAATTGTATTTAAGTTAAAGTAATTTATATTTGATAATTATAGGTTCAATTAAAATAGAAAATTATTAAATAAAAAGGTAATAAATAAAAATGTTTTAATCGTTGTTCGTGACTGTTTCAATTCCCATTAAAAACACTTAAAACATTCTCTAAGTCATGACTATTCGAATTCACTGCTCATCAATTCAACACGCTAACTACAAACCGTAACAATTCAATTTTCGAATATAAATCACACTATAGCATGATCGGAAATACGTTATCCAGGTCGTGTACACTGACAGCATCAAAGCTATCGAACTGACCTTTATCGCGATTGGTCACGTATACAACAAAAACTAAAAAGAGGCTCACTAACAGTCCGATACGTTATATAGGCTGCACCAGACGAACATTGTTCACTGGAATAAACATTTGTGCAACGTCGATTCCACTGCAGTGCGAGTGAACCGAAACACATAGGTTGTAATAATTCCGTCTCTATTCACATGACTGGTGTGTGGAGTAAAATGCATGAACGATAAGAAATTGCATCGGCCATTGTATTGGACCGAAAGGTAAATGTGCGACGATTTTCAAATAGATGACAAATAAAAGAATTTTCTAACAAGGCTTTTAGAATGTTCTTCTTTGTCAGCTTTGAAGTTCGTGATTGCATATAGAAACTAAACGAATCATGTAAAGTACATGTACGGAACTGTCTTCATATATATGTATATATATATATATATATATATATATATATATATATATATATATTGGATAAGTGCAAAGGTTTCTATATGATTTGAAATTGAAACTCGAGCGATTATTTTTCGCAGAAAACGCTTTTATTAATCAATTATGTATTCAGCATCGTTTTCTGCAATCACTTATGAACGCTCAAGCAGCTGCTAGATTCCTCGTTCGTAAAAGTTGCGCGGCTTTTCGATAAAAAACGTCGTAAGGTGGTTTTTGTCGGCCTCCATGGCGTCAAATTTTCTAACGTTTAACTGTTCTAGAGCGATCGGAACAAATGATAATCCGAAAGTGCAATTCCCGATGCAATATGGTAGATACGATATGATTTACAATTTCAACTGCTTCAGTTTTTGCAGAGTCAGTTTTGCTGTATGTGGTTTTTCGTTATCGTGGTGAAAGATGACCCGCTTGCGATTGGTCAATATTTTTTTTGATTTATTTATGCTCTTGCTTGTCATAAGATAATAGATGGAAGCCTTCTATGTGGTTATCGTCCCGGGAGTCGTCAGAGACTCGATAACCAGTATGTGCCGTAAGATGGAAATAGATACGTCAGTTGGCAACGAAATGTTAAACGTGGCTCTTGGGCAAATATGGGAAAAATTGCAAAAAACCTAGACAACTTCAGAAAAACCCCACCGACTTAAAAGAATAAAGATAAAAATGGACAGGAAAAAGAAAGGATAAGAGAAAAAGGATGCAAAAGGAAACAAAGATAGATAAATTCATTTTCTTATAAATTGTCTAACAAATTCATTGCGATTGGTCAAATCGGATGCTTTTCTTGAATTGCTGCATTCAGTTTGGTAAGTTGTTGACAGTACTTCTCCTTAGTAATCATTTCGCCTCGTGGGAGCAAGCTTAAATGAACAACACTTTTAGAATCACAAAATACACAGTAACACCTTCATCGGATACAAGTGAGCTTTGGCGACTGGTTCCGCCCCTTCATTGGCTTGTTTCCATGTTTATCTGTATCGGACGTTGTTGTACAGGATCCATTTCTTATCGCCAATTATCAACCTATCCAAAAAATACTCTCTGTTGAGGCGTCCAAGCAAAGAAACTGCCGAAGAAATGTAATCAAACTTTTTTTTGTCAAACAATGAGTGCAGAATCCACGTATCGAGTTTTAACATGAAACCCAGCTTCATTAAATGCCGAAATGTAGTCGATCTGTCAGCGTTAAGTGTCTTGACAACCTCTTCTGTTGAAATTTGTGAGTTATTGTCAAGTAAAGCATGCACACAACATCGTCATTGATCCCGAGAGCAGAGTTGATCTTCGAGGTTGAAATCACCAATTCGAAATGTAGCAAACTATTTCTTCACAGCTGGAAGTGATCCAGTTAAACTTCCGTGATATTTGTCGTTTTTGCATCAACGGTTTCTCCTTTCTGAAAGTCGTACAACATACCGTAACGAAAATTTATCTTTTCGTTGTCCATTTTCAAAAATTTTTCTTACTCACAAATGGAATCGAAACAAATACGTCTGATGTTCAAATATCAGCTGTCACTGTCACCTTTCCACCGAATTATAAAGTCGGCTCCACATATGAGGCTTTTCGCCGAACACCGAGCAAAATTTAGCAGAATTCCGAATGTGTGGATGGATCTGCGAATACGAATGCTTAAGCGAATGCTCGTATAATGTCAAACTGCACACACTTATTTATTTGATGATAAGTGTATTTTATTTAATAATGATCAATGCAGATCCGATTTTGCATTGTACTGTAGACTAACAAATATTTTAACCTATACTGTTTGTTGACAGCGCAAGAGACAGATGAAAACTCCTCTATATACACTGGCCTACTACGATAGATAAAAATACGTATCGTATACACTGGATAACTACAATAGATAAATACAATTTGTATCATATGCACTGGCAGGCTGCGATTTTAAAGTCATTTTTACTTCTGATACCATATACTCATAGTCGGGTTTTAACAGCTCGTTATTCCCTATTCCCATCTAGTGTCGGTCTTTTGTCATGAATCAAAAGGAACGAGCATCTGCAAACTGTGAAAGATGCACGTCGTCCACACATTCAGCGTATTTGTTCAATGCAGATATGCTAATCTGGGCCCTTTACTTAGAAATTTTAGTTTTTGGATTCACATTTATACGAGGGTGGTCCCAGAAGAATTTTTTTCTAAAAGTAAATTTAGTGAATGTGCCAGAACTGTATATAGGTAATTAAAAAAATATAATTTGGCGTTTTCAACATGTTGATGAGGTGAGACAACTTTATCATAATAATAGGCTGGTAGAAAAATAATTGCGGTTTATGACCTTTAGATTCATATATTTTTTTTCAGCTAATGATTAATTTTATTAATCGAAATAAACACCTTTGGAATAGACACATTGTTGCCAATTAATTACATAATTAAGTTGGCGTGGTGTCTGGTGAGTATGGTGGACGAGGCAATGTTTCATAGCCCAATTCATTGAACTTTTGAAGGATTAGTCGTGCGACATATAACAAGGGTGGTCCTAGAAGTACCCGGCCTGACCTAGAGATGGCGGTAGTTGTTTGAAAAATATCACTGTATTAGAAAGTACACAATATATGAAGCATATGTTTCAAGTTTGAGGACGCCACGTTGTTTAGTATTTGTTTGGCAGCCATCAATAGTGAACGTTTTCAGTGAATTTGTGAAAATGGAGAAAATTGGTCATCGTTACGTGATACAATACTTTTATTTTAAAGGCCTCAGCCCAACCAATATAAAAAGTGAACTGGATTCTACTCTGGGTGAGTCTGCTCCTTCGTTTACAACAGTGAAATATTGGGTAGCAGAGTTTAAACGAGGCCGTACGAGCTGCCAAGACGAGCATCGCAGTGGTCGACCGAATGAGGTGACGACTCCAGAAATGGCGAAGAAAATCCACAAAGCGGTACTGGATGATCGTCGACTGAAAGTGCGCGAGCTAGCAGACATAGTAGGCATTTCAAAAAGTGCGGTACATCGCATATTATCTGAAAATTTGGACATGGGAAAGCTGTGTGCAAGACAGGTGCCTTGTTTGCTCACACTCGAGCAAAAACAGTGTCGTGAAGATGTTTCAATTGAGTATTTAGCGAAGTTTCACAGCAACAAAGCAGAATTTTTGCGCCGTTTCATAACCATGGATGAAACATGGGTCCATCACTTCACACCCGAGACAAAAGAACAATCAAAACAATGGACTGAAAAGGGAGAACCGGCTCCAAAGAAGGCGAAGACCGTTTCATCTGCAGGCAAGGTCATGGCGTCGTTTTTTTGGGATGCGCGTGGGATAATTTTCATTGACTATCTTGAAAAAGGAAAAACTATCAACGGCGAGTATTATGCGAACTTATTGCAACGTTTGAGCGAAGAAATCAAGCAAAAACGACCGCATTTGGCTAAGAAGAAAGTGTTTTTTCATCAAGACATTGCACCAGCTCACAAATCCGTTATTGCAATGGCCAAAATTAATGAATTAAAGTTTGAATTGCTACCTCATGCACCCTATTCGCCAGATTTAACCGCCTCGGATTATTTTCTGTTCCCAAACTTGAAAAAAAATGGCTCAGTGGTCAAAGATTTCCCAACGATGAAGAAGTGATGTCGGCAGTTAATGGGTATTTTGAGGAGCAAGACAGTTCTTATTATAAAAAGGGTATCGAACTTATTGAACATCGCTGGGAAAAGTGTATAGAGCTGAAAGGAGATTATGTTGAAAAATAAATATATTTGTTTCCAAAATTTTTGTGTTTTCTTTGTTTGGTCGGGTACTTCTGGGACCGCCCTCGTATTTAGTTATCTATTCCTTTATTTTCGAAATCTCATTATTAACTTGAAAATTCCAGTTTAAAGTTAATTAACTTTACGTAGAATTACATCTAGAGAAATTTATAAGTACTAGAAAACCCTCCCTTTACTCAAAAGGATTAGATCTCATCAAGTTTCTTCTGTTATTCAGTATCAAAAGATCGGATAATATTTTAATTCATTGTAGTAAACTTATAGTTTTGAACCTTTAGTATTTAAACAACAGAAATTTAAACTGTGTATTACCTGGAACTCTAATTGTCATGCTTCCCCTAAACGATTTATAATATAATAATATACCGACCACATTATGCGCTTAGTGAATTAGTCTCCAGATATAAATACTTGTTAACTATACAATTGTATTCACGGTCGAAAAACTAAAAAGCTTTAATTTTCGGATTTGTTCTCTGTTATTATTTAATTTCAAGTTGGTTATTTAATTTTAAAATGGAGTGGTCTAACGACATTGCATTGGAGTTTTTGGATATTCATGAAAAAGAACCGGCGATTAGGAATGCGTCTCCTAATAATCATAAAGACCGTAAGTTTTCGACACTTGGAAGAGAATACTCGTCGTTCCCACAACGAATCGATGCTCGGCGAAATACATATACGAGGGTGGTCGCAGAAGTACCCGACCCAACAAAGAAAACACAAAAATTTTGTGAAAAAATATATTTATTTTTCAACATAATCTCCTTTCAGCTCTATACACTTTTCCCAGCGATGTTCAATAAGTTCGATACCCTTTTTATAATAAGAACTGTCTTGCTCCTCAAAATACCCATTAACTGCCGACATCACTTCTTCATCGTTGGGAAATCTTTGACCACTGAGCCATTTTTTCAAGTTTGCGAACAGAAAATAATCCGAGGGGGATAAATTTCGCGAATAGGGTACTTGAGGTAGCAATTCAAACTTTAATTCATTAATTTTGGCCATTGCAATAACGGATTTGTGAGCCGGTGCATTGTCTTGATGAAACAACACTTTCTTCTTAGCCAAATGCGGCCGTTTTTGCTCGATTTCTTCGCTCAAACGTTGCAATAAGTTCGCATAATAGTCGCCCCGTTGATAGTTTTTCCTTTTTCAAGATAGCCAATGAAAATTATCCCACGCGCATCCCAAAAAACCGACGCCATTGCAGATGAAACTTGCCTGCAGATGAAACGGTATTCGCCTTCTTTGGAGCCGGTTCTCCCTTTTCATTCCATTGTTTTGATTGTTCTTTTGTCTCGGGTGTGAAGTGATGGACCCATGTGTCATCCATGGTTATGAAACGGCGCAAAAATTCTGCTTTGTTGCTGTGAAACTTCGCTAAACACTCAATTGAAACATCTTCACGACACTGTTTTTGCTCGAGTGTGAGCAAACGCGGCACCCATCTTGCACACAGCTTTCTCATGTCCAAATTTTCAGATAATATGCGATGTACCGCACTTTTTGAAATGCCTACTATGTCTGCTAGCTCGCTCATCCAGTACCGCTTTGTGGATTTTCTTCACCATTTCTAGAGTCGTCACCTCATTTGGTCGACCACTGCGATGCTCGTCTTGGCAGCTCGTACGGCCTCGTTTAAACTCTGCTACCCAATATTTCACTGTTGTAAACGAAGGAGCAGACTCACCCAGAGTAGAATCCAGTTCAGCTTTTATATTGGTTGGGCTGAGGCCTTTCAAATAAAAGTATTGTATCACGTAACGTTGACGAATTTTCACCATTTTCACAAATTCACTGAAAACGTTCACTATTGATGGCTGCCAAACAAATACTAAATAACGTGGCGTCCTCAAACTTGAAACATATGCTTTATAGATTGTGTACTTTCTAATACAGTGATATTTTTCAAGCAACTACCGCCATCTCTATGTCAGGCCGGGTACTTCTGGGACCACCCTCGTATGTGTACGTGAGTGCTTGCTTATGTTCATCACTAGGAAAACACTACGGCGAACAGCATTCGGCGAATAGTCACATAAATGGAGCCGACTTAACATGAGTACACTCAATCACGAGCTCCGCTATACGGCACTGTTAACACCATCTATTGAATTTTATTTGAACTTTTGCACTGATCATATATATATATATATATATATATATATACATATATATATATATATATATATATATATATGTATATATATATATATATGTATATATATATATATATATATATATATATATATATATATATATATATATGTATATATATATATATACATATTGTTAGACGACGCCTAAAGCGGATTGTCTAAATTCACCGTCCGTGTGCTGCCGTGGAACGCACCGTTGTTGTTTTTGATAAATATTGACAGTATAAGATAAATTATAATAAAGCAAGGGACGTAGTATGCGCGGGTAAAAACTGTGGGGAATCACTGGCTCGTACAGAGACATTATGCAACGTCGTTATTATTTGCAATCGTTTCAAAACAAGTGATAGTCTATTTTTGTGTCAGTATTAAGATACTCTCCTCCACGCACAGTAACAATATATATATATATATATATATATATATATATATATATATATATATATATATATATATATATAATGTATATATATATATATATATATATATATATATATATATATATATATATATATAGGGGAGACCGGGGTTAAGTGAACTACGGGGCTAAGTGAACCTTTGATTTTTGACCCAGGTAAAAACGTTTTATGAACTCGCCTTTATTACTGTGTGTTTCTGTTAATGTCTCCACGTGACCAACGTAGTTTAGTAGAGTTCGGTATAATGGTTCCGGTTTTATTACGCTTTGAGTGTTTCAACAGTGCAGAAGTGAACTTTTATTCTCGTGGAAATTTTTAATTATTCACAACTGTTTGTTGTAAACAATTCTGAATGTAAGAGATTATGAAATTATAAAGCCTTCTGAACACAATACCATTATTTGTTTTCGTCATATTTTGAATGTTAATATATTTTTTTACAATTAAAGTTCAAATATGCATGCGGAGCTAAGTGGACCTAATGCGATCGGGCCTAAAGTGAATATGATCTTAATTTTGCTCCGATTTTTTTAACTTATTTTTTTCTATAAGGTTAATATCTGCAGTATTGCAACGATATGAATTTCGACCTCTGTGGAAATACTACACTACAATTTGGCGACAATGTTGTGACGACTTGTGATATCAAGCGCTTAAGGTTAACATTGCGTAACATTCTTATATCTTTGCTCTATTAAATCATGTATTGCTTATTTGGATATGCGTTATAGTTTTAAAGTTATTAAGATTAGTTTAATATACACAAAATCGTAACATCGGCTTTCGCATAATTTCCACCCATATTAAACCCGCGAAGTAAGAAGTTCTCCGTCAAAAAAATCAAACATATCAAAAAAACTAAATACTTGAAAAATAACCGGCAATAAAACTTAACAAAAGGCTTGTAAAGTAACAAAGTTAAGAAACTGCAGACCATACAAGCTTTGAAAATTTACATAAACGCAAAATAAAATCGCTCTTAGGTCTACTGGACCCACTCGGTTGACAGAAGGTTAATATAACATTTATTTGTTTAATCCAAGTATTTATATTTGATATAAGATTATATCTTAAGAATTAAAATAATCATTTTTGTTCGATATTGTAATCAAAAATCTAAACTAATTTTTTCATATTATATTTAATCGCTTAATTTTTTTTTCAATAAAAACTGAACAGTTCTTTTTAGCGTTTTATCGATTTTTTTTATATTTATATGCGCTTAGCCTGGTATACGGTACCGCATTTACGATCAGTTCAGATCTCCTCATTTTTTTCTGACCTTATATGAAACTCTATCTCTCTCTTTATATATATATATATATATATATATATATATATATATATATATATATATATATATAGTAGTTAAATCAAACTGATTTTACTGAAGCACCCATATTTCAACCGACGCGAATTGAAAGTAAAACTAGCAATTGTGAATTCGTTCGCATTTTTTTCACATCTTGTTTTATATGTTTTCATTATTGTTCGCACCGTTATTATTATGGAAAAAATACATATAAGGAAAAAACCCGGCTCGATTTCGAACGCTTACAACACTCGCACATTGTTCACAATCCACCGAAATACGAAATGTAATTTTTCAAAAGTCATATACGTTGTATAAATTCCGCCTTTTGTCTTTGATAGCGTCGTCGGATTACAATCAGACGATATCCATATCCAATTCGATATCCGATTTTCCGTACGTACCTTTTTTTCCTCCTTCAGCCAGTTTTCGACGCGAACGACTTCGTCTTCATTCTGCGGGGTTTTGGTTGGTTTTCCACTTCGGTAGGCTATTTTCATATTCACATTTCACGTTCGACCGAATGCGATTGCTTTTTCCGACAGACATGCAAATCTTTAGTAATAATCTACACCTTTAAGCCGGAGCACTCACACACACACACTCGTACGTATGCAATACCCATTCATATTTTAATCGAACCTCGAACCAAAGATGCTTACGCCACAGTTCTCTTACAGTACTGTGACTCGATGGAGAACTGTGCCATTTCACTACAGACGATCGTTTTATGTCCGCTATTTAAATAATATAATATTTTCGTTCAAGTTTTAAACTCAATATTTACATTAATATAAAATATCACGATATTAAATTATACCACTGTCGTATATTACATTTTTGGTAGAAATTAAGAACAGTGGTCTATTTAACGATGTAACTTCTTACCAATTACATATTAGGTGTAAAAGTTAATTCTACACCTTTAAATTGAATCAATAATAACTCTTATGAATTTAAATTGAATCAATAATTAACTTTCATGAATTTAAAGTACCTACCTCAATATTGAAAAATTCCATATATCTTGGTCAAACAGATAACATAACCTTACAAAGCAGCAGTAAAAACGATGGCGTCTGAAAAACAGCTAATTAGAAATTATATACTTTTTGAATTCCAACTGAAGGAGGTATGCTTTGGAGGAAGGTGTTGTAACGCAGAAAATATGTAAAAACGTGTAATCGCTAAAACAGAAGTCCAAAAATGATTCAACATGTTGACTGTTTCGCAACTTTAATATGTTTTGCCATAATGGGCACAATAGAATTTTTATTGTTATAAACATACGTCAGACAATTAAGTAATGCGACAAAATTCAAAAATCGAGTATATTTAAAAATTAAGGTACATCACTGCGATCCCCTTCAAAGTAGTCCCCTCCCGCATCTATACACTTATTCCAGCGAGTTTTACAGTTTTCGTAACAATTCTGGAACACTTCTTGTGGGACCTCTCCGAGTACCCTCGTCACAGATTCTTGGATATCTTCAACGGAGTCAAAATGTCGATCTTTGACGAATTTTTTCATATGGGGCAATAGAAAAAAGTCGCAGGGTGACATGTCCGGTGAATAGGGCGGTTGTGGTAACGTTGCGATGCCTTTAGATGCCAAAAACTGAGAGACACTGAACGCACTGTGACAGGGAGCATTGTCGTGATGCAGAACCCAAGTCTTCGCGATCTCTGGACGCACTCTGAGCACCCTTTTTCGTAATTTTTCGAGCACATTGCGGTAGAATTCTTGATTTACGGTTTGTCCAGGTGGTACGAACTCTTTGTGAACCACCCCTTTGCTGTCGAAGAAGCTAATCAACATGGTTTTCACTTTGGACTTGCTCATTCTCGCCTTCTTTGGCCTTGGTGCTCCAGGGGACAGCCACTGTTGGCTTTGTCGTTTAGTTTCGGGGTCATATTGAAAGAACCAACTTTCATCACCAGTAATAACTCGATCGAGAAGAGTAGGATCACTTTCAATCACGTTCAAATCACGTTGCTCTAAATTTCTCTGTTCCATTTTCGTGACATGCACTACTCGCGCGTTGTTACAAAACACTAGACAGCTGGCGAAGAAATGATCGTACGAGGGTGGTCAAGGTCTCAATCGAGAAAGTAGGGATCTGCTATTACGGTGGCGGAGTTACAGGTTCGCAGTATTACCACAGGCCGAGAAAAAAAATCGGTCGCATTACTTAATTCTCTGACCTCATATAATGATAAAATATTAATTAATAAGATTAAATAAGATCATATCCTTATCAATAGTAAGTTTATTTCGCTGGTGGTCACGGGTGACCACTATGACCCTACAATACACTCGGTTACTCTTGATAAACTGTGTTTCGAAAACTACAGCGCAAAAATAAAAAAAAAATGATGTTTGAATTATACACACCTCGATAAATATCATAGCAACCGTACCAATCTATATTTCATTTGTTTTGACAAATGTATCTGCATCAGTCAGTAAGTCGTTTCGAACAGAAATAAGTTATCAAAGATTCCTTATTATAACAACATTCTGCGGAAACTGTAAATGTATGTAAAAAGAAGCCTCATTGTGCTTGAAATATTTTAATACAGTACATAATGATATTTAGTTTTTGTAAAATATTATGTTCTAGAATAAATTCATAATTGTTGAATAGCGCACTTTTTATTGCATAATATTGTCTATATTTTTTACGCTTTTCTCTATTTTTTAGTCGATTTTATTTTATTTTAATCATTTTACAAAATTTAGTAACGTCTATCATGGGTGAACACCAAAACCTCACCGAGTAGACAAACACCAGTCACGGGTAAACACCGTGGCAGTCAACATGTTAAGACTTCATCGGCTCAAAGACGCCATCTCTCATTCAAAAGGGATTCATCAGTTACTCGACAGCTGAAAAAAAGTTATGTAAAATAATGCGGGATATTTTGAGGATTGAAACATCCTCCATTTTCCTAAAAAGTCAAAAAAGTCAATGAATTATTTTTTATACCTAATATTACACCATCCCATAAGTAATGCCATAATTTCATGAATGTGATAATGGATGATACAATACTTTCCCATTATTTCAGTAACGAATCTGATGCATATACTGCACAATTATACAGAATGGTTTCTCAGTCTTATCGTGGAAGATTAACAGTAATCACGCAAACTTACAAGAGAAAATATTAATTATCATGGAAGTATCAAAAGAGCATATGAGGCACATTTTGCTTTTAGAGTTCATCAGGGCTACAACGCTACAACTGCAGTGAGGACAATTTAAATTTATGGATCAGATCTTATGATTTATCCAAGGATAGAGATGGATGATCTGGGAACTACAGCCTTGAAGATCAGGAGATTCAGGACATCCTTAAGACTTTGATCATAAGCTCCTGCGAATATTAGTGGGAAAAATCCTAATTCAATGGTAGAGGAATTAGCCAAGAAGTTTGAATCAACGCATTCAACTATTCATTGACAATTGAAAATTATTGGTAAGGTTTCCAAGAAATGGGTCAGTGGGTACCTCAAAAGTTATCGTACAATAATTTAAAACAACATGTGGACATTTGCACTTCTCATCCATGTCGATTGCAAAATAAACCATTCCTGAATAGAGTTGTTATTGACGATGAAAAATTGATTTTTCATAAGAATATTAAATACATTGAATTGTACGCAACGAAACATCATCTTCAACTCCGAAAAGAGGGCTTCATCAAAAAAAAATTTTGTAGTCTTTTTAATGGAATATGAACAATTTATCTATTTCTAATTATTACGAGAGAATCTAACCATTATAAAGGAGTTGTATTGTGAATAACTGGTACAGCTAAAATAATCCATTGATGAAAAATAACCAACATTAACCAACAGAAAATGCACATTTTTTCAACACGACACCCTGACTCATACGGCGGCGAAACTCTCCAAAAACTGAGGTAATTTGAATGAGAAATTATGACTCATCCACCATATTTCCCTGATCTAGCACTATTGGGAATTAACATCTGTTCGGAAGTCTCCAAATTTACAATAATGGAAAACGGCTTAATGGAGCTTAATCCGAATGGAGCTCACCTCTTTCTTTAATGCAAAGCCCAAAAAATTGTATTGTCAGAGTATTGAAAACTTAAGATTAACGTGGGAAGACGTTGTGAATAATAACATAAAATATATTCTGGATCAAAATTAAAACGTACTTTATTTTGTTGTTTTAAAACTTATTTTCAACAACCGCCTTACTTATGGGTTGACACAATATAATTCACTTTGATATAAAAAAATAAATTTTATTATGTGCATTTTTATAGATTTGTATTATTTTGATAAAAGTAGGTGGATTAAGGGGACCCGGTGGTCTAGAATTTTCGAAAAATCGATTTTTTTTTCGAAAGTATAGTATCTTAAAAATATACTGTTAAAATTTGATGACGAAATTCAGAGTATTTCAGGATCTACAGCCCATTAGAAGGTCAGGTAGGTAGAAGAATAAGTGGTAAGCTTGAAACTTTAAACGCGTTTATCTCGAAACTACTTTTTTTCGTCTTGCGGGGACCAGAAAAAAAAACTACTTGACCGATTTGTCTGAAATTTTAATATGTTAAATTTTTTAAAAACTATTAGTTTTAATTGTTAAAACTAATAGTTTCCGTAAAATATTTATATTTTTTTTATTAACAAAACATTCAAAAATACTGGTCGTTTTCAAACTTGTACTTTTGACTACGCGCCATTTTGTCAAATTTTTTTTTTTTATTCTACTTCCTGCGATAGCTATACTTATACTAATTAAAAATTCGTCAATTGTTTTATTTCAGATCAGAGGGAGAGATAAATCATCATTCACCACGCAATTCCATTTTTTTAGAGAGGGAGACTTCAGCATCATTTTTCTAATTTAAAAAAAAAATTTTTTTTTGTCTTTATTTTCATTTTTGTGTAGTTTATTAGTAATAAAATAAGTGTAAAAAAATTTGAAAGCATTATTCATTACCCTCATATAGAAAAATTTTTTTTAAAATAGCTTAAATTTTAGGCCGCTAGACCACCGGGTCCCCTTAATTATTAGACTCAGATTCAATGAAGAAACACAACTACAAACTTATAATTGTGAAATATTTTGATGTTTTAAAGGTAAGTAAATAAACTAAGTTTGCAACTGTTTATAAACAAATTTATAAACTACTGTTTTTCTGATTCAACTTGAAGTAAATAATTTAATTCGATGGAGATAACAACACAATACTGAAAATAAGGACGGTGGAAAGTTTAATTTGCCACAGGCAATGAACATAAAAGGTACCGCCTATTCTTTTACATTCAATAATCGTCTATAAAATGAATCGTGTGATATATTTCGCATTTAATATGGTAGACGTATAATGATTGCATTTTGCCATAGGCTCTTAGTCTTTTAGTTAAGGGTCTTTGACTATAATCAAATCTAATATAACACCTAGAATATGCATTTAGTTCTTTCAGAATTTCTTATTCAGAAAATTATAAAATTTAATGTTGTTTCTTGAACCATTTGTCGAATGCTGTCTAAAATTAACTGCAGTTTGTTTTCAGTTGTATGTTTATTATTCGGAGTATTTTTTTTTACTCCGATACATATTTATATTTACTTCATATAGGGTGTCCAAACGAAAAGTTTATATTTCAAGAAGTGATAACTAAAACTCTGTTTTATGTTCGACTTATTTTTAACACGTTAAATGCCACGCTAATTTTACATAACTTGCCCATGACGCCAACATGAATTTGTTATTATGCGTTACATATTATATTGAAATATTATTTAGAACAGATAAGTTAAAGGGTCTAATCATGTGTAACGCATTTATCTTACTAGAGGTCACCGGTGACCTCTGCGGCACTGAAATTCATTTCTTTGTTTTCGCACGATTTTTTATTTTTTTTGCAATAGTCCGTTATCATCCGTTATCTACTGAGAAAACGACGCCATGAAAAAAATGCCGAGAAAAATCAAAACCACTCGACGATTTTGTAAAGTATGTTAAGAAAAAAAATAAAAAACCTAGGTAGGACAGAGGCGAAAAACTGTACCAAAAAACATGTGACATATTGTGGAGACTGTATTGGTTCTCCTTTCTTTTATTTAGAGTGTTTTAATATGGCATATCGCAATATATTTAAGCATACATGTTATATATATATATATATATATATATATATATATATATATATATGTGTGTGTATGTGTATATATATATTCATATATATATATATATATATATATATATATATATATATATAAATAAAACTATTTTTATATGTTCTATATTGTATTAATTCCTTCACACCATTTTTGTAATGATAATAATATTGAAAAATCTAAAATCATTGAAATTTATTCCAATTATGTGTTTATAATAATCCTGGCTTCGCTGGTTACTGGTGAAATCGCGCCGCTACGAACAAACTTAGTGCCGATCACCGGTGACCCCCATGGAATTCAACATGTTCATAAATACATTACGGCAGAACGTGTGAAATTAATGTTTTTTTAAATTAGGTTGTCGAGATACCCCCCTTTAAGAATCTTCAAAGCGTTCCAATACTCTTCAGTGGAAATCAGTTCAACTGTTGTTGAGGACGAATTATCGTTCACTTTACTCTTTAGGAAGTCCTACAATAATAAATCGAGTTATGGAATATCTGTGCTTCCGGGAGGCTAGTTGACGTTACCTCTTCTTGAGATTACTTTTTGTGAAAACAGTTCATGTATCGCCGAAAGTCATGGAATCATTTAAGGGGTGGAACGTGGCCCCGTCTTGTCGAAACCAGGTTTCTTCATTATAGTCTTGTTAATCGAGTTGTTGCAGTCCAAAATAATTATTGATCATGGTGATATAGCACTGTGAATCCATAGTCAATGCACGGCTCTTGCTGTCTTCAAAAAGTATGGCACTATAATGCAAAAAAATGATACGGCAACGCAGACAGTGACTTTTGGGCAATAAAAAGGTCGTCACCACTTCAATATTGGATTGCTATCTCTCCATAATCGGTAATTTTGCCTTTTTATATGGCAATTTAAGTATAAATATGCCTCAACAGTGAAAAAAAATGTTATTTATATTCTCGAATTTCACAAACATCTCATTTACGAAATTTAACTTCAAAATGAAGTCATTCTCATTCAAATTTTGAACTATCTGAATAACAAAAGCCTTAAGTTTTAACTCCTGTGCAATAATTCCGTACAGAGATGATTTTATCGTGTTCGGTTCGCAAGCGCTACGGAGAGTAGCGCTTCACATTTTTATAGATTCGTACTGACATTGGCTAAACACGGGGATCATTTTTTGCTGTCGAGCCAGTTCTTTTGAACTCATCCACCTATTCCATAATCAGAGTTGAACTCGGTGCTTGTCCAATATTGTGTAATCGCTAATGATTCGGGAACTTACGTCGAACGGTTATTACAATTTTTACTCTCATAATACTACCGCACACAAAACGCGCGTTGTTCTCCTGTATAGCAAGATAGGGCAACTTATTTTCCAAGAAGCGCGAGTTATACATCAGTTAACCCTATAATATATTCATTTAATTAAACCTTATCTTAGAATAAGTACATCTATCACTAATCATACCATGTCTTGACGAGAAGGATATTTTGTAAACAAAACTATAAATAATTGTAATATTATTATAAAAAAAAACTGTAAATAATGTAATAACTACTAATTAAGACAAACATTTCATAACATGCTAAAGTAATATTGTAATTTTCCAATAATGTTAATAAATTATAATCATATCCGATTTAGATGATAAAACAATTATAAATACTGTAATAATCGAATAATAAAGCAGTCAGTAACTGATCTTAAAACTAAACAGTTCGGCTCGAGTCCTTTCGAGCGGTTTGTAGTTTTTAAAAACCCACAAGTCGCTGTAAAAAACAAAATTCGCGCTTGCGCTCATCTACTTCGTTATCCCCTTCCCTCACTACCTCAATGCGCTATTCAAGACACTTCTTCTTCACCCTCGTTAGTAGATTTAGTTTGTTTTTTCGTTAGTATGGTCTCGTTGCGGTGGTAACTATAGATGAGGAGGACCATCGTTTAGTCCGTCCATTTCCAAGGGTATTGCTAGTACTTTGAGCGATATATTTTTACGGCTGGTAGTCTGATGACCTGGTTCACTAATCATTCTCCTTTATCCGGGCTTGTAACCGGCTTCCATTACAATAAAAACTATTTATTCCATCCAGTTGTAGTTGCAGGCGGAGTTATTCAACATAAAGAAGTAAAATTTTTATTAGGACACCCTGTATATAATAAAAGGTCTTCTTTAAAATATTCAGATTTGCAATTATGAGACATTTTGTACCCCGAAATTAACTAGACCAGTTACATGACGTTTATATTCGATCTAGGGTTCAATTTTTATGGGGGGAAAAACTGCAGTCTATATTTTATTTTTCCGATTTTTATTTTTTTATTACTTTTTACTTGATACATTTTTAAACGTATTTTTAATTGTATATATATATATATATATATATATATATATATATATATATATATATATATATATTCAATAATTTAAGAGCGAATACTTCTGGTATTCTGCAAGCAATTTTAAAATAAAGTGATTGTACTTTCTGTTTATTTGATAGAAATCGATTTCAATTTTATTTTTTACTGAATCAGGATTTTATATAAAAAGATTGCAGTTATCATTTAATTAAATTTTTCTCTTATATGACGAGTTTCAAATTAGTATATAATATACATGGTGCCCTAATTTTAATTTTTTTTTAGTCGAAAAATATGACAAGACCGGAAAAATTTTTGTAATTTGTGAGGCGGAAAAAGAATTCTTCTGTGAATTTTTTCATGTCTTCAAAACAGTTTTATTAAAAAGAAACAGTGCAACTTCAATTTTTACAGATTCAAATAACTGGTTCGTTATTTTTTAATAACAATTGCTTGGGTTATGGAATACAAAACAATGAGATATGAAATCAATAATTTATTCTTAAAGGAATATATAATATGAAATAGATATATATATATATATATATATATATATATATATAAAGAACATTTTTGAGAAACATTTAAATATAAAGCTACAATGAAAGGAGTGCAGTATATTAAGACGAATTATTTATGAATTTACTATTTTCATTATTGTACAAACTTTTGAATAACAGTTTTGAAGACATTATGGAAGTAATGTTCAATTTTAAAAATCTTTAAGATAATTTTTGTAGCAAATTTTAAATATAGTATGAAAATTATTTACTTTAAAATGTCTAAGAATAAATCAAATCTTAATATAATTAAAAATTGGTCCCGCCGCTGCGTGTGTCTTTTATTTGTTCACTGATTGGTTGATATCGGTCACGTGAACTCTGTTCTGATTTGTTGATATCAGTCACATGATCAGTGTTTTGTTTCACGGTGTACAACGAAAGAATGTATGCGATTTTAATATAAAACTGATAAAAATTTATTCACCGAAGTTTTAAACTGAAAAATTGTTACACATTTTAAGATTGTAGTTTTTTATGTTAATTTTTATAAACTTTTCTAATAAAAATTTTACGACTTACATTTTACTCGGATTATCTGTTAATTTCTGTTTATTGTAGGAGGTAAGTATTACCGATCGGGTGGCGAATCCCTTCCTTTCTAGGATTGGTGAGCCCAGCGATAATGGAGCGAAACGCCCTATTATACCAAATAAACAAAAATACATTTGTGTGATTCTATATAAATATTTTATTTTCTATGATTTATATATAAATAAATATTACATATTTTAGGAGGTGCATGTTGTTTATTTATAATTTCATAAAGATAGATATTGAAAGGCTCAAGAAATATTCCATTTGAAACCATATTTTTGAGTATATCATACTATACTAAACTCTTCAGCGCCAGTATAAAGGAGTTTATGCTTTGTAAATCTTGTAGATTCTTCGAGAAGAAATGCGCTTGCTAAGATTAATTTAAAAAAATAGTATTTATGAAAGATAATAGGAATGTAATAAATTGGTGAATGAATCGTAAAGGCACGTATGAATCGTAAAGGAATCGTTTAGGCACGAATAAATTTAATAATAAATAAATAATAGCAAAAATTTTAGTGGTAAATAAGATAGGATTGTCGGGAAATCTTTTTAAAAGAAAAATGTATGAACTTATATTATATATTAAAGCCTTATCGACGGGGTGGACACCTTGATTTCTTATTTCTAAGACGGGAAGGAAAAATACATACTATTTTTTATACATTCTTTTATTTAATAGAAAAATTAATATTTTTACTTAAAAATAACAGAAGTAAAAAAATTATTCAAACTTCATAAAAAACGTTGAACTTCATGAAAAATAAAACATATATACATTATACAATATTACCCCAGAAACTAGTTCATATAAAATTACAAAATTAAGTTTGAGAAATTAATTATTCTGTCTGTTATGATAGGTCTGAAAACAAGTTTCTATGTGTAATGTGACTTTACAAAAATTACACATTCACTTAGTATCGCTCCTTTTCTTATTAGCGCAACATACGCGACATCGATTTTTCGTAAACTTATCATTTCTTTCAGTTTTTATTCTTTCTATTTGGTGTTCCTTTAAGTTCTTAAAATATTGGTCTTCATCATGACCGTCACTATTACTGTCAATATCATTATTAGTTTCTACATCCTTGGTAAAGGTTTTTTCCGAGTTTACACTGCTTTTTTTTGATATCATATTCTAAAATTTTCAAGTTAAAATAATAAACACTATATTTATTATCACTTTGGTGCACACTAAAATCTTAACTGCAACTGAGGTGAAATATGTGTTATTGCGTATGATATTCATATGATGGCATACAGCGTCATCCATAACATACAATAGTATTCAATTTGACGGTAAATAGCGTCATACGTAGATAATGTTCTAATAAAAGTCACTAAAAATTTTCATAATATACGAGTAAGGACAAAATAGTGGATAAGACAGGCTCAATAATGGTAGGTAATAGTCAATAATAGGGCAAAATATTACAATTACTAATAAGTGTAATATTAATTGTAATATTTTTTTATTACTTTTACGAAATAATGGAAATAACGCTTTTTATAACATTTCTTCTCTCTCTTTCTCTGTATATGTAAATATATATATATATATATATATATATATATACATTTGTGTATATATATATATACATATAATATATATATATATATATATATATATATATATATATATACAGTACACCCGCACCAAACGATTGTCCCACCGAATGACTCATAGCACAACAATCGGGCTTCACGCATTGCTCACCACAACAAGATCATATCTTGCCAAATAATGACAATAACTGACTGCACTGCAGTGGAGTGGAGTAAAAATAATCTCTTATTCAAGTCGCTACTTCTCCTTGACAATAATCCTGGTCATGGTCCCAATTTAGCCTCGTATTTGATTACTCTCTCTATGACTTCATAAAGATTAAGTTCTTAACACCTAAAACGACACCTTTCCTGCAGCCCATGGATCAGCAGGTAATTTTTAATTTCAAGAAACTCTGTACAAAGATAATGTTAAGGGCATGTTTCGATGCTACCCAAAACAACGGAATGATTCTTTCAGAGTTTTGGAAAAAGTAGTATAACATCCATGATGCTGTGAAATTGGTTGTGAAGGCAAGGAGTGGTCACTGTACATACACTAAATATCTCTTGGTGGACATTATGGTCTGATGTGATGCATGATCCTGATTTCGATTGTGTAGAAATAAGCAGACGCAGTCCACTCTGAATAAGTTCTCCGCCAATGCCTCAACTTTATCCCAGTTGTGTGCCACTATCATAAAAAAGGCTAGAATTGATTCTCGTTCTTGTAGTTAATTACTAGAAATCTGCATGGAGGGTGATGTTTCCTCTAAAGACCAGTTTTGGTAAATTGCGAATGTGGGCCACCATCGAATAAAAACACATTATGAGTAAAAAAAAGTAAATTAAAATAATTTATTTTCGTTTCTTGTACGTACTTTTCAAATTAAATTTTATCTAATGTATGGATAGGATTTTGGCGGCTTTGTACCAGATAGAACGTTTACATATTATAAGTGCCTTATACAAAGACCGTTTCAAGGAACGACCGTTAGTCCTGCGCCAATTACGGTCGTTGAAAAAGTGTCCACTGTCTAATATTTAAGTAGTTTAAATAGTCAATGAGAGATTAGTTTCAACAAAAAAAAAACGTTATGCAACTTAAGGAGAGTAAAAATTCATTTTGGAAAATAAATTCAACCACTGTATAAACGAAATGAAACTCGAAAATATGAATACAACTCCATTTATTTTCGAACATATTTTTGTACTCTCGATAAAACTTAAATAAAATATTTAAGAAAAATATCTTATTACAATTTTCTATTCGAGAGGAAATAAACCCTTTTAAGTCATAAAAAAGTTTCCATAGCTATAAATTTGTCTTCTATATTTCATGTATATCTGTGCATTTCTCTCTTTATATATGTATATATATATATATATATATATATATATATATATATACACATTAATATAAGTTTCATACATTTGTTAATGATATTTTTGCAAGTTTTAATCCAGTATTTTTATATTAGTCCTAATGTCAAAATTTTGTTTTAAAAAGTCTAGTTACGCTATTGTAAAAATACACTACAATTCAATAAGTAGTATTAAAACGCTTACCGCAGGCATTTCTCAACCGAAAGAAAGAGATATACCGTCGGTAAGGTGAAAAGGAAACCCCAATATGTTAGCTTGACATGCACTTTTTATTCTTATTATAATTTGTTGTGCTCGCAGCTGCCCATATAAGAAAAGATAAGCCGCATAAAATTGAAGGCATAATCAATTTTACGCAGCCTAAGCAGATAAGAATATTCTATAGGTAGTAAGTAGTAGCGTGCCGTCTGAACGATACGGATAAACTGTGGAGCTTTCGTCTGATGCTAAGTCCAAACGATCGTATCGAAAAATGGCCGGCGTCGCGACGCGTAGAGCCCGGCCGACCGATACACGTCGTCGAAGGATCATACGATCGACAACACTATACGACAAATACTTAAAATACTTACTACAATACCAAGATCGAATGTGCATTCACCAAAATAATATATTGAATAGGTTGCAATGTAGAAAGAAATTCGTTTCTTCCCCTATTCGATTTATTTGATAAGATAAAAAAAGGACCTTCATATCTTTTATACTCGGAATGGTCTAAGCACTCACAATTACATAACATATATATATATATATACATATATATATATATATATATATATATATATATATATATATTTATACAAATTGCTGTTCATTGTAAAATATGTTACTAAATCCATATTAAGTAGAACAGGTAGGAAATGTAATACGAAAATCTCTATATATATATATATATATATATATATATATATATATATATATATATATATATATATATATATATATATATATAAATATCAAGTATTTATTTTTACATTTATGTTTCTACATCACACTATTGTAGTGACATTCGCCTATAAATATGTTTAAATTGGGGTGATGTACTTGATAATTATTATAAATTATGTATTTGTTCTTTTATTATTATTTTCGATAATTGAAAATTAATTATTGTACATATGTCAACAAAATAATAAATGACAAACACACGCTTCGAGACAGAACAAATGAACATTAATACGCGCTCATAAGCCTGCTTTGTTTATTCCCGCCTTTCCCATGAATATATAAACCGGGAAAATTAGCAGCATCATCTCTCGGTCTAGCATGACAGCTTAGTATGTAAGCTAGACCAATGACTCATCCCATCATATTTTGTCAAAACAATCCAATTCGACCCAACACTTCGTAGGTTCTACGTACAGGTCCAAGGTACACACAACAATCCACAACTAATTTTCGCGTACGCGTCCTGAGGCCACTGCTGTTCACCTTCTACATGCATGACTTTCTCAAACTCCGTCCATCAATCATCAGAGCATTCTATGCTGATGATACGGCCCTGTACACGTCCCGTGACCGGAATTCCATCAACCTAGCAATCAATTCCATGGAGATAAGCTCTTGCTCAGATACACAAATACTTCACCAAAAACAAGATTCAGGTGAATCGTGCGAAAACCGAGGCCGTCATCTTTTTCACTGGAAGGACGGAGAAGAAGACTTTTAAGTTCCAGGAGGACACCGTCCACACAACATCGAAACTCAAATATCTTGGACTCCTGCTGGACAGAAAACAAACAGCCACGGCCAAAGACAGGAGAGCCGAAGCGAAAGCAGCGAAATTTCCCATCGCACCCATCCTTAAATCCAAAAACATTAATTTAAAGAAAAAGAATTCATTTATACATCTAATATTTTATGACAAATGTTTAGATGTAGTATATAAGGGAATTAAACTTACGCTTCCGCACGACAGTATTAAAAAAAAAAGCAAAAATTGAAAAAAATATGTTAGTTCAATTATATTTCAGTATTGATTTGAACTAAAATACTAAATAAAAAATGACATGATTTTTCTTAATCCCTGCGCCCGCTTTTTATACTTCTATGTGAAAACCTAAATTGAATCACCCTACATCTCTTCAATATTATATGAATAGAAATAAAAGTCTATTAAAAATAATAAACAGTACGTTTATTAATTAAAAGCACTTAAGTAATCGAAATCAAAATAGTATTAATATAAATCGAATTTTTAATAGATCATGAATATTAGAAAAAACATATTTCGACACTAAATTTATATTTAAACGAATATTGAAGATTTAATTGTAATTTTACATAGGACGGAAATTTTTCAATTACTATTTAAATTGCACTGAATAATAAATTTCATCTAGTGAAAATATCAGTAGCTTATACATATATATATATATATATATATATATATATATATATATATATATATATATATATATATATATATATATATATATATATAATAGAAATAAAGTAAGTGAAAATCAATAAAAGTCGAAGTAAGGCCGTAGCTAGCAATTCAACTTAATTCAGAGACGGCCCGAATCAAACGACATGAACAGACCGGGCGAGAATGTAAAATAGGAATGTAAATGTCATTGATGAATTTTTCAAGCATTCGGAGTGAGTGTCCGGTCCAAACCGGCGGTCCGACGCTCTCATCGTTCGAAACGAACGGTAACGACAGAAGGTAGTCGAGTCCGTTGTACAAAACGATTTTTACACATCTGTCTGTTCTTATTGTCGTAGAAATCATTGTCCCAGACATGTATGCGAGGCCGACTAAACGGAAAATACTATACGTTGAATAGAATTGAACTTTCTCAATGTTCAAAGTCAAGATTATTACGAGAAAGATCTGTTTGCTTTATTGACATTTGTGATAGTTCGACTGGAGTATTTTATTACAAATAATATCAGTATAATGTATACATATATACATAATACTGTATATATATATATATATATATATATATATATATATATATATATATATATATACAGTATAGCTCGGCGTATAAGCTTACCCTTAAAACTCAAATAAATCTTCAAAATATAAGGGGTCGTCTTATACGCGTAATATAATACAGAAACTTTAAAATAACACGAAGAATTTAATGTGCTTATGTAGAAATTAAATCCTTTTTTAAAAGAAGAAAATGGACTTAAACTTTGGAATATAAGGTAAATTCGTTGAATAAATAATTTAAAATTTTTTTTTTTAATAAAATACAAATGGGAGAGTTGTTTTAGAAAGACAAAAGCTCTATTTTTATGCATGATGGGGCACTGTGTTATACGAGGGTGGTCCCAGAAGTACCCGGCTTGACCTAGAGATGGCGGTATTTGTTTGAAAAATATCACTGTATTAGAAAGTACACAATCTAGAAAGCATATGTTTCAAGTTTGAGGACGCCAGGTTGTTTAGTATTTGTTTGGCAGCCATCAATAGTGAACGTTTTCAGTGAGTTTGTGAAAATGGAGAAAATTCGTCAACGTTACGTGATACAATACTTTCATTTGAAAGGCCTCATCCCAACCAATATATAAGCTGAACTGGATTCTACTCTGGGTGAGTCTGCTCCTTCGTTTACAACTACTGTGTGCAAGATGGGTGCCACGTTTGCTCACACTCGAGCAAAAACAGTGTCGTGAAGATGTTTCAATTGAGTGTTTAGCGAAGTTTCACAGCAACAAAGCAGAATTTTTGCGCCGTTTCATAACCATGGATGAAACATGGGTCCAGCACTTCACACCCGAGACAAAAAAACAATCAAAATAATGGACTGAAAAAGGAGAATCGGCCCCAAAGGAGGAGAAGACCGTTTCATCTGCAGGCAAGGTCAGGGCGTCGGTTTTTTGGGATGCGCGTGGGATAATTTTCATTGACTATCTTGAAAAAGAAAAAACTATCAACGGCGAGTATTATGCGAACTTATTGCAACGTTTGAGCGAAGAAATCAAGCAAAAACGGCCGCATTTGGCTAAGAAGAAAGTGTTGTTTAATCAAGACAATGCACCAGCTCACAAATCCGTTATTGCAATGGCCAAAATTAATGAATTAAAGTTTGAATTGCTACTTCATGCACCCTATTCGCCAGATTTAGCCCCCTCGGATTATTTTCTGTTCCCAAACTTGAAAAAATGGCTCAGTGGTCAAAGATTTCCCAACGATGAAGAAGTGATGTCGGCAGTTAATGGGTATTTTGAGGAGCAAGACAGTTCTTATTATAAAAAGGGTATCGAAGTTATTGAACATCGCTGGGAAAAGTGTATAGTGCTGAAAGGAGATTATGTTGAAAAATTAATATATTTTTTTCCAAAATTTTTGTGTTTTCTTTGTTGGGTCGGATACTTCTGGGACCAACTCGTAAACCTAAGGTCTAAGATTGGTGTTTAGATGAAATTAATGTTGTAATTCTTAATTAATCAGGGAATTCGCCAGATATGAACCCAATCGAGAACATTTAGTAGTTAATAAAATTGCTGAAACGCAAATTGACCATGATTGGAACCATAAGAAAAAAAACATCAATTCTATCTGTACATTTAGATGTGAAAGGTAAACCTGTGTTTTCGTCAACTTCTGCGTTAACTCGGTATTCTGCGATGGTGTCTTATATACAAAAATAGAATAAGTGTGTTATCCTTCAATGTAAGTTACATAGTAAAGAGCTTGCAAGTGACACAGACAAAAAGGCACAAATCATTTTAGATTACGATAAGACTAAAAGTGACATTGACACAATTGATAAAAAGATAACTTGTTACACTTGTAAAATAAAAACAAACAGGGGGTCAGTTCTTTTATTCTCCAATATTTTAGACGTATCAGTGAACAATGCATTTATGCTTTTCACTAGTATTTTTTCAGATTGGAACACCAATAAATATCATAGACGACGGATTTTTATCGAGACATAGGATGAGGTTCTTTCATAAAAGAGCATACGGCTAGAAGGGTCCATCCCTTCCGTCTCTAAACTGTCAAAATTTAACAGATAGCCTTATAGTATCTAACACAACACTTCACCGACAAAATCTACAAATGAGCGAACTGATAAAAAGGAGCCAAGAAATAAAATATTGCTTTTTGTATAGATCCATACATGGCTCTATTTGGACCCTAAGGTCTTTAGTGTTATCTATTTTGAGGGACGAACAAAGGTTAACAAATGTCCAAGTATCATATTAGTTATATTTTGCTTTGGGAGTTTTGTCAGTGCAACAACGCAACATCTGCAGAGAAAATATTGTGAGAAATGTAAGGTTCAGATGTTATTAGTCTTAGTCAAGATCAGAGATGGTTTCAACGATTTCAGTTCCGGAACTACAGTCTTGAAGATGAGGAAATTTCAAGACGTACTCAAGAGTTTAATGATGAGATCCACTGAACACTAGTGAAACAAAATTCTGGTAGAATAATAGAATAATTAGACAAAAAACTCAAATCAACGGATTCAAATATCCATCGGCATTTGAAAATGATTCAAAAGATTTTTAAGATGGGTCAGTGGGTTCCACATGAGTTATCGGACGTTAATTTAAAACAACGTGGGGACATTTTCACTTCACAGCTATAGCGATTGCAAAGTGATCTGTTTCTGAATAGAATTGTTATTGGTGAAGAAAAATGTATTATTTATAGCAATATTAATCGTCGAAGAGAATGGATTGACAGCATCAAAATACCATCTTCAGCTGCAAAAAGAAGGCTTCATTTAAAAAAAGGTTATGTTTGCATAAGGTCTATTGATGCGATAGAGAAATAATTATCCATTGTACACTATTACCAGAATCGAACCAATACAAGGCAGATAAAGTGTGAATAACTGGTATGGCTGAAACAACCCATTCATGAATATGTCAAGGTCAGTATTAGTCAAGGTCAATCTATCTATCTATCTATCTATCTATCTATCTATATATATATATATATATATATATATATATATATATATATATATATATATATATGTAAGGTCAGCATTTGTCAATAGAAAAGGCATAATTTCTCACTATGACAATATCCGACCTCAAACGACACGCGTGATTCTCCAAAAACCGAAATAAATTGAATTGGAATTTATGAGCCATAAATTCCCATTAAATTTACAATATTGTCGATGATCCATCCACAATATTCCTCTAACCTAGCGCCATTGGATTATTATCAGGCTCCAAAATCACAACAATGGAAAACGGTTCGATATAGAGTGTGATGTCGGAGGAGAAAGTTCTTTAATGGAAAACCAAAAAAGTTTTATCGTCGGGGATTGAAAATTTGAGATTAACATGTGAAGAAGTTGTAAATAATAATGAAAAATTTATTTTAGAACAAAATTAAAACGTGATTTTTTATTGGCTGTTTCAGAACTTATTTTAAAAACCAAATTACTTATTGGATGACAATATATATATATATATATATATATATATATATATATATATATTATATATATATATATATATATATATATATATATATACAATGTATTGGGTTGATGCATAAGTTCGCAGAATTGTTTTCCAAGGGAACAATGGTTTGGAAAGAAATCTATTTGACATATGTTAATGTCATTTTAACACAATAGTATTGTTTTATTTAATATTTCTTGAATTTTTTAATTTGTAGAAGATTTGTATTAGGGGTTCGCTAAAAAAATGGAGTGTCAAATACAAAAAAAATGAACATTTCCGAAATATCCTTTTGTTTAAATTAAACCGAAAATTAAAGACATCAGAAGCAGCTAGAAACTTTTGTGACGTTTACAAGGAGAACACCATCGAGGAAAGTATGGCGCGAAAAAGAATTTTTCGTTTAAAAAAAGGTTATTTTGACAAAAATAATTCTTCACGTTCAGGAAAATCATCCGACTTTGTTGAAACCGTTTAAACTCTTCAATTCACGATGATCCACGTCAGTCAATAGTTCTGAGGTTTATTGCCAACAACTCTATCGCCTTGAGGCCGAAATTCAAGAAAAACGACCTAGTAGGTGGCATCAAGTGATTTCGCAGCAAGGTAACGCCCATTCATATTCTGCTAACATTACAAAAATGTCTATTAAAAAGCTTGCTTGGGAAATTTTTTCACATGAGCTTTATCTCCTGATCTGCTCCATCCGATTTTCATCTTTTCTGCTCTCTATCCAACAATTTCAGGAATTTCCTTTAATAACAACGCTGCTCTTCAAAATTGTCTTCACAACTTCTTCACTTCCAAATCACCGAGTTTCTTCAAGCTTGGAATTGAAAAACAACCAGAACTTTGGAAAGCAATCGCAAATAATTAAGAAGAATGTATTATTGGTTGGTTTATGTACATTGTTCATTTAAAAAATAAATTTTAAATTAAATGAAAACGCTACAAACTTATGCACCAACCCACTAAGTCAAAATTATATTAACACTTACATGGAATAAGCATTTAAATTTTATTTTATTGGTTTCTCCGATATGATAGGAGAAATGATAACGCTAGAAGAAAAAACAATCCACCAATCCGTTTAACGATTTATCTTAAAAAAAATGTTTGGACTGGGTTGGTTTTGAACAACTATGAAGGTAATTTATTTTCGTATATTTATAGATTTAGGCAACGGACTTAGTCATTGTCATTCTAATTCACTTATATTTTAATTAACTTTAAAAAGTGTATTTTTCTTTACTTCGAATTCTTTCTAAATAATATTCCGATTTCAGAATATATATTTAAACTCTTGAAATTTCGGCCCAAATTCTGTGTTTTATTTCAAATCAATAAATTGAACTCTTATTTAAAAAAAAACCTGTATTGGCATGGAGTGTTAATTGATTTTTGTAACATTATAAACTTGTATAATTCTTCAAATTTATTGTACATTAACATTATAATTAAAAAAAATATGTTTGTAAAATTCAATGCAAACAAAATTTTTCAAGTGTACAGAAATATTATTCAATCCAGATAAATAATCGTTCTGTTATAAAATTCTTATACGACTTCATATTTCTAAGCCACGATGCTAAACAATAAAAGACGAGAGAAAAATAAATTTGTAACAAAGTTTCGTTGACGGTCAATCAACAGGACCGCTATGCCGGCTGATCGTAACTGACGTACGATGCGGGTCATCGAACTGCGGCCCACAGAATGATGAATGAAGCGAAGATGTGAAATAAATGAACTGGACAATGGTGCACTGTTAACACTTCATTTCACGCCAAGATTTTTCTTTTGAATTGTTCGCATTGTTGCTTATACAATCATGTGTCTTTATATGTTCTGTTGTATAGGTAATAGTGTTGTCATTGCGAACAAAGATCTCAATACACGTATATATATATATATATATATATAAATATGTATATATATATATATGTATATATATATATATATGTATATATATATATATATATATATATATATATATATATAGTGAATTATTAAAAGTATGTAAATACATTTCTAAACTTTGAATATAAAAATGTTTTAATTACCTTTTCTGGCATACTGATTTAAATTTTTAAAATTATTTTTTTAAATATTGAAATCTTAATGAAAAAAGATTCTGAATGAAACAATTTCATGTCGGAATTATTTTTTTCAGTATGTGAAAAAAAATCTTCAAGTAAATAGAATAGATTTAAAAGAGACAGACACTGACTACCATTTTTACAAATAACCACTATGAATATTTTATTCAGCACTGAATTGCAACAAAATTTCTTAGCATTTTTAAGGTGAATTTCAAATGTAGTGTTTACTTATTTGTACATATATTTATTCAAATATATGTCCCATTTTGATCCACCCCCTTTCGCCGACTTTCATGTAGTTTCATAGTTCCTTCCTCTCAGAATTTTGCATCTTTCTGACCGATGAATTCAACCAAGTGGTTTCTGCAGGCTTCCATGAATGTGAAGTTTTTTCCATTAAGGGAATTCTGTAGGGATCGGAACAAATGATAATCTGAAGGTGCAAGATCAGGTGAATATGACGGGTGTTGTAGGAGATCCCAGCCAAACTGCACCAATTTCTGACAGATCTGCAAAGAGACGTGAGGTCCAGCGTTGTATTGATAGAAAATGATACCACTCCCATTGGCATATTCTGGACGCTTTTGACCGATTGTCGTCTTTAATTGGTCCGATTGAGCACAATACTCCGAATTTATCGTCTGATTATTTGGAAGAAGCTTGTAATAGACAACACTCATCCAATCCTACCAGATATGCAACATCACCTTCTTCGAATGAAGACCCGCTTTTGAAGTGGCAATAATGTGGAAGATCCATATTATTGTGGACGATCCATTTTTCTTCCCCAGTGATTATCGCTTTAGAAACGGATTTTCACAAAATATGTACACACTTTCGTTGTCAGAAAATTTTTGTTAACATTTGTTCTTTGTAAATATTTATTATATATTTGTTTTATTTTCATAGCATAAAAATATTTTAAACCAATTTTTCAATTTTTAAGTCTTGAATGATTTTTATAAATTATATTATATAGTATATTCTTAACAAAATGTGTAAGATTTTTCTTAATTTTTCTATTCTCTCATAAGAGAATTTCAAAATTTAATTTACTTAATACCTAATCTAAAAAAAAGAAATATTAACTGCTTCATAAATTACCAGCAAACCACAAAGTATTTATTTTAAGCGGTTTATAAATTTATTTCCGCAATAAAAAAATGACTTTTTACATAATATATTAAATCACCCATAAGGGAAGCGATATTTCATATAGGTGAAAATTGATGATCCAATACTTTGCGATTGTTGCAATAGCGTATCAGATGTACATGCTACTAAATTCTAAGTAATATTTTTTCAGGATTATCGTGGAAGGTTAACAGTTATCGTGCAAATTTTAGAAGAAAAAATATTCGTTAACATGGAAGTGTCACAAGAGCATATCAGGTATATTTTTCTCGAATTTTTACTGGTGCCGAAAAATGGATTGTTTATAATAATATTACATGTCAAAGACTATGGGTTGACCAGCACGAAACAATACCTTCAACCGCGAAAGAAGGACTTCATTCAAAAAAGATTATGTTTTTTGTTGGTGGGATATGGAAGAAATTATCCACTATAAGTTATTATTAGATATTCGAACCATTACAAAAGAAGTTGTATTGTAAACCACTCGTACGGCTAAAATAATCCATTTATGTAAAACGGCCGGCATTAGCTAAAAGAAATGGTGTAATTTTTCACCACAACACCTGACCTGGCATAGCATTTGAAATACTTCAA
Organism: Acanthacorydalis orientalis; assembly: GCA_034766995.1. Lineage (NCBI taxonomy): Eukaryota > Metazoa > Arthropoda > Insecta > Megaloptera > Corydalidae > Acanthacorydalis > Acanthacorydalis orientalis. The sequence continues at coordinate 58,559,752 of CM068313.1, forward strand.
AAACTAAAACAATTTAAATGGAAAGTTATGAGTCCTCCAAATTATAGTTATATCAAATTATTTAATATATTATTTTTCTCCAATTATTAGTTTGTTTTTAGTGTTAATAACTTGAATAGTATTTCCAATGGAATTAATTCTATTGGTTTTATTGCAATAATCTTTGGATTTTAATTTATATAACGTCTCTTGAGCAAGATCAAATACTTTAATAAATTCCAAAAGATAGTCTTTTGATCATGACGCCATTTCAAACTGCGTACATCCTCATTCTGTTAAATAACTATTTTAAATAATTTAAAAAGTTTATAACTCAAAAATAAATAATTTAAAATGTGGTCAATATAACAGTAGAACTAGAAGATAAACTAAGAATTGAGGAATATGTACACGTGTGCATAGAAGAGTTTGTTTTCGAAGAACCGTTTTTTGTGTAGTGGTGGGAAGGATTTCCTCTCTTTCAGATTGCTTCGTTCTCAGAAATCTCTTTACAGCATTCACAGTAAATTAACTTTTTTCTTACAAATATTCCAGGTGTTTTTTGCACTAACATAAAAAAACTTTTAAAAAAAGTGTTGAGTACATAAGAGTTTAATTTAATTTAATTTAAGTTTTATTTAAGTTTTTAGCTAACTAAGAAAATAGCTAACTAAAAATAACTTATGAAACTAAGCTTATTACAAGAAGAAACAAACAAAAACTGAACGCTTTCACTGAAACTGCTCTGAAAACACACTCTTAAAATTTACTTGCGTTCAGTTGGCTGGACTGATCGATAGAATTTCTTTTAGTTCTTGAGTCGAACTGATCAGTTCAAAAGGGAATGACACATATATCACAGACCATCAGTTTATTGTAGCGGTCACAACTAATCAGTCAAAACTGAAAGCCAAACTGATAGTGTTTGTGGTCTTTAAGATATAATATAAAATCATAACAGTTACAAATGGATGAAACCGAGTCTATTAGATAAGTATTGAACGATTTTTCCAATGTGTAATCTCTGGGTGACATTTATTTATAGAGAGATTTATTGAATAAAGCGAATTATATAACAAATTGTAGAATATTTGAAGAAGTTTTGACTCCATATATCGACAAATACTTCATGCCGATACAGAGATAATTGCACAGCCATACTCTACCAGATATGTTCGCGAGTATATTTTTGACATTGGAATCAACTGTACAAATTGGTGAGTTTGTAGCCCGAACTAAAATCCTGCACACCACATATAGAACGAGTTTAAAAGAAGAATGTGCGAATGTCAGCTCCATATAAAATAGCGAAGTTGAAGGCAGCTGATCTGAAGGAGTGGAAACCGACTCTACAAAACAATGAAGTATTTAATCGAGAGTATGAATTGTGCTTGTAATTATGACAGAGAACTAAGTCGAAAAATTGAAAAAAATGATTTTATGATTTATTTTATATTATAATTATTTATATTTTTATAATCTAGAAAAACTTAAAAAATACCGTTTAATTACTTTTCAAAGTTGGTCGGTAAACATAATTCTGTTTTTGCTAATTTCGGTAATGGACTAAGTCACTTATTTTTCGATATACTTTGTTTTTATAAAAAAATGCATGCACCTATCTGAATTTTGTATAAAACTATATTTATTGTCAAGGTAAACAACCCTTTAGTTAAGTCAACTTCTTTGTTTAAAGCTCTCAAACGAACAATTATATCGGAAAACAAAATATCTAGAAAAATCAATTACAAATAGGACGAAAAATATTAAGGAAGAATATGTTTTTTGGTTGAAAATATAATACAATGAATCAGATTTCTAAAAGATATCCCTTATCAGATGTTTTATAAAATATCTTTAGATGACAGTACAGAGATACATCTTTAGATGAAAGATTCAGAGTTTAGATCTATCACTCAAAAAAATAGGCCGAAAATATGCGAAAAAATTAAATTATTTCCACTTTATACGAGAATCCGACCACTAACATAAGAAAAACATGAGAGTATAATGGATCTGTTTCCCCGTAAATTCCACCAATTTTCTATGCATATTTTTATATCCTCAAAAATTACAAAAAGAACAAACCGAATTATTAACTACTTTAGCGTTTTGTTTCATTTTCAGAATATGCACTGGTGTGCTTAATTATTTCTAGGCGATGACGAGTATACTTAATGAAAACATAGTAATTTCACTTGCTATAAGATTGAGTTAAATTGTAATAAAATAATAACTTTTTTAGTTGTTTCTTTGAAAAATTTTTAATTTTATTGATAAGTAATTCACAAATCGTATTTTATTACTGTTTGTTGCCATCCATTTTTTAATCTAGAATGTTGTTTCAAATTCAGGCAACTTTCCAAATATTGCTCAGCATATAAATTAGTTTGCTCCACTATTGTGTTTAGTAAGTCATAATCTAAAAAAAATTCCATATAAAACACATATTTGATTTTTGACGAATGGGGAATAGTGAAATTTGGGCCAGAATGAGCACTAAATTTAAATGGTGCTCGTTCTCAACCTCTTATATTCCATTGTACATTTGAATTTTTATTTTCCTTAATGGGTTCATTCCCTTCTTCATCCTCATCACTACATTCATACTCATCACTAAATTACTGATATTCTTTTCTGTGTCCTTGTATGTAAAACCGCATATTCATTATCTTCTTCAACCTCATCACTACTTTCATCAGAAGATGTTACAGTTATTATCGCTCTTTTCTGTTTTCTTGGATGTAAAGATATATTTTCATCACTATCAGTAAAATTCATCAGGGAGGATAAATAAAAACATTATTTATTTCACAAGTTTTTCTATTACACTCTATAATACTTTCTCTAGATAGCAGACGTAAGATTCACGAAACAAACAAAAAAGTACTTAGAAATATACTAAAAGGTACTAAAATTACAAATATATATATATATATATATATATATATATATATATATATATATATTATCTACATTATAAAATAAATACCAAAAACGAATTTTTTCTCCACATGACTAGTATACTCGACATAAAACAAAAAATGCAGTCTTTTCATGACGAGCATACTCGTTATAAACGCTGAAGGGGTTAAAGAAGAAGATGAAATCTCTTGTATTACTAAAAATTAGTTTTATATAATTATAATTACAATATATGAGTGGACTGTTGTTTGCAACATGCATTGTTGAATAAAACTAAAATATTTTGGTTATGAGTCATTTTTAAGATGTTTGAATAATTTTTCAAATAGTCTAAATCATATGCAGTACCAATAAACACATATCTTTTCATGATACTCGTAAACATTTATAATTACATAAAAGATTCATATTATAACAGTAAGTAATTTGGAAAATATTTTATTACATAATTGAAAAATAGCTTTTATTGCACACAAACGCAAACTTTTAAATATTTCAATACGAAAAATATATGACAGTCCACTGTCATAATTACCGGTAGAATTGTAGAAGGTATGAAGTAATTCGAGTACAGGAAGGAAATACCAACTATTAGAATTTAAAAAATGTTACTATATCGATAAAATTTTACCGAAAATTATATTTGTAATTTTTTAAGTGATCTTCGTTTTCCATTTTGATATATTTTTTTATAAAATCAAGTGATTTTACCTCCTATTCTCTTTGTTCTCCGACACCCAAAGCAAGAGCACTCTCTTGCTAATGCTTACTCCCTCCCTTTGAAAAATGATTATGACTGTTACTTGAAAATGTAAATGTTGATAATAAACAAAGATAATATCATCGTTAATTAATCAGAAAACAGATCACGTGATCACCATCAGCCATTCAGAACAAGATAAACATCATTTGGCAACAACAAAACTAATATATAAAGCGTTTTTTTGATACATATAAAATTAATTTTATATTAGAGGGGTGGGCAGCTTGTTTGTTAATAAGAGCCATATATAATACTTTATAGCCATTATAATACATTTTTGAATTTTCAAGGGCCGCAGAAAATATAATTTTAAAATCATATTTATTAGGTTGATAGAAAAATAATTGCAGTCTATGACCTTCAAATTCATATACAAAACCGCAATTATTTTCCTACCAACCTAATATAAATATTAAAAAATAGAACTATATATGATAGTAGTCCTTGTCACCAAAGCAGAATGTGTTTAATCTCTACTCGTTAAAGACTTTGATTGAGTTTTTATTTTTGAAGTTAAAAGTTGCCGAGACCGTGTTAAAAGTTGCATTTTAAAGATATTTTTCTCAAAAATTTACACAGTAACCCGTCCCAAATTTGGTTTTATTGAGTTCAGAAAGTCTTCATTAACAAAATTATTTAATTTTATGTCTTTTTCAGGACTGTTCATAACCGTAGAATCATCTTAAACAGCAATTTGGACACATTATGCGTATGGATGTTTGAAAAGGTAATGTGAATTACCCGTTCATGTATAAAATATTCTAATATTGACACATACTGTACTACCATAGATTATTCATAAAAAAGTTAAGGAAAGATTCCAATGAAATCCAATATTGTCTCGGTAGTCACACGCAGTAGCTTTGGGAGCCACAGTTTGCCTACTCTTTATATATTATCTTCATTTTATCATAAGAATCATTTCATAAAAAAATGGTTAACGCAATTTTTTTACCGGCCAGTGTATATATATATATATATATATATATATATATATATATATATATATATATATATATATATATATATATCAGTGCTCTTCAAACTGTGTTTCGCGGAATTCTACAGTTCCTCGCAAACTCTTCAGATGTTCCACGAATCAAAGTCAAAATTCGCAAGAATTATTAAAAATTAAATACCAGTTAGAAGAAATTTTTGATTTTTGATTAAATTCACACAGAATACCCCAAAATCTCTAACAAAGCAGTGAAAATCTTGATGCCTTTCACCACAACTTATGCTAAAAATCATTCTCAACCAGTGTAGCTACGACAACCAAATACAGAAATAGACTCGAATATGAATACAACTTACAGACAATATCAATAGTGCCCGATTTCAATATTTTGTGTCAAAAAAATGCAAGCACATCCCAGTCATTAAACTTACTTATGTAGCTATGTTTAATAAGTTAGTAATTAATCCTATTTAACTTGTATTAAAATTGTTTATTAATGATTTTCTTTTCATTTTTGACGTAAATTGCACACATATTTTTCTCTTTTCAATGATTTTTAAACAATTATTTTTCTATGAACGATAGAGGTCTCACAAAAATAATTAATTAACTTAAAGGTTTCGTGAGCCGACAATGTTTGAAGACCACTGATATATACTGTTTAATCCAAAAAAATGAAAATCTAGTTTATCTCGAACACGATGACAAAGAGATTCATATAAATGTAGTTACGAGAAAGAAAGAAAGCGAATCACAGAACTTCATCTGCTGTTCGACAGATGTCTGTGGCATACATAGTCCCAATGGATCTGATTGTTAGTTGCTCGACTATACGTCAGTCCTTACGTTCATCCATCAGTCTACCCAACTGTCCATTTATACGTATAAGCACGACGTAGACTATACATACGTATCTACAGCTTTCGATTACGATTACCTTCCTCAATACATGTTTAACTCTACAGCAAGAAAGTTTATAGGAAATAATAGAGCGTTCGTATTGAAATCAGAAGTTGGACGAACTGCAATAACAAAATTGAATGTAATATATGTACATAAATTAGTTATAACTCGAGTTTATAAACTATACTTGTCAACTTTACAATGTGAAAAAGAAGAACTTGATCGAATATGTTCATAACTTGCGCATATATTACAATTATTATACTCCTGAAGCGCTTTTCGCTCTTCATTTTTGTGTGATCAGTATAAAAGAAAAATGTAGATCTGAACACATTGACGCCGGAGTGTTTGGAGCAGCACTTTACGTGGCGACGGGAAGATTTCGGGTGTTTCGTTTCAATCGCGTTACGTTAGAAAAAACTGGTATAGATTTAAAAATAAATAATATTTTTCAAGCAAATTTTGAGGTATGTAGTAAATTAATTTATTGCATCATAATCTAGACTGTTTAAAATTCGATTATCAGAGGTTTTCAACTTTTGTTAAAAATAAAAAATTTATATAATTTTTACAATAACTTGTCATAGTTAGTATTTCTTCTTTGTATGATTTTCTTATTTGTACGATTATCTCATCAAATGCACTGGGATTATTTGATTATGACGAAGATAGAGATTTCTACTGTCTCTGATTGTATTCAGAAGAAAAGGACCAAGCGTCGACCATATCGCCATTTCTACCATATCGCTCTAATGTATATACAAGCTGCAGTATCAATAATCAAGAGGTAAAAAAAGTTGAAAATATATATATATATATATACATTTATTTCAATTCTTATAAAAATCTATTTTGGTATTTATGCAAAGAACTTGACCAATTTATAGTTTTTTTTTCAAATTTATTATACATGAAAATCTCAATGACGCATTTTCGCGTCATCCGGCGCCAAGTAAAAGACACGGATGACGTGAAAATGCGGCATCCGGCACCAATGTGTTAATGTAAAATATTACTAGTATTGATGAAGAATGAAAAGAGATACTATATTTTTTCTTTTCAACATAATTGTGAGTCGATTTATTTTATATCTAAGGTTCGTGCAAAAAATATTGTGGTTTTTATAATTTTAAGTTTGGCTCCGATTTTTCTAGGTATCGTTATCCTTTGTTATAGTCATGTGATACCTCATTGTAAACAATTAAATCAGCGCTACTGATTTCATTTTATGTCTATTGTTTTCATTCTTTAGTATTGTTGGATGTAACCTCTTAAATTAGTCATGGAAAATAGCAAACTCAAACGATTTTGTTTTATGAGTTTAAATTAGGACGTAAAGCAACAGAAACTGCCCATAATATCGAATTTGTTTTTGGCGAAGAGTCAATTAGTGAACGTACAGCTCAACACTGGTTCCAAAAATTTCATAATGAAAACGAAAGTCTTGATGATGAGAAGAGTCGCGGACCTCTTTCAGCTATAGACAATAATGATTTAAGAATCATTATTTAAGCGGACCCACGTGAAATAACTCGAGAGGTAGCAGAAGATCTAAACGTCGATCATTCAATAGTTGTTGGATATTTGAGCCTAATGAATCAAAAAATACCGCTGCACACAGAAATTAGTTTTTTGCGATACACCATAAAAACGTAGAATCTTGAAATTTTTTATACACTTTCTTCCAATAATGTGTTTTTAGACAAAAAATATTATTCAACTCAATTCTCAAGTTCACAATTTTTATAGGGTTTCAAATGAAAAACTGCGATTATTCTGATTTTTGAATGACTGTCTTTTTTTCTAATGAAAGAAAAAGTTATAAATTTAGTTTCATTAGAAAGAAATTAATGACCTTTAAATATGTCATCCAAAAGATAGTGCTATGAGAACATAATTTCTTTAGAAAACATCAATGGATTCCTAGTTACACACCCGGAGAAAATTCATTTATTCTTTGTATATGAAACATAATGTTTATTTGCAATGATTAAAAATAGAAAAGTCTCTTTCATAGGACATAAAACGCAATTATTTTCAACCAACCTAATACGTATAGGTTTATTCACATAGTTTAATCTATCGATTTATGAGAAAATATCGATTTTTTCGACTTTCTAAACCTAGCAATGTCCTTAAGGTCATGAATCATTAAGTATAGAGATGAATTTGGTGTATTTTTTTTGTATAGAAAATGAATGTTTATTTACAAAAAATGAATTATATATCAATCTGTTGTTTTGTATAACTTTGCTAAATCTATCAGGTAATTGATGAATCCCTTGTCGAAAAAAGATGGCTTTATGTGGATGAAGATTTCAGACCTCTTTTATGTCTGAAAATGCATTTTTTGCATGTTTTGTATATGAAAAAGGCTGTACTTGTATATGAATTTGAAGATCATAAACCGACATTATTTTTCTACCAACCTTATATATATATATATATATAACCTCTTCGACATAGTTTAATCTATCGATTTATGAAAAAATATAATTTTTTTCGAATTTCTTAACCTTTCAAGGCCCTTAAAGTCATGAATTATTAAGTATACACATGAATTCGGTGTGTTTTTTTATAGAAAATGAATTTTTATTTACAGAAAAATAGATTACATTTCAATCGTCAGTATACAACCTTTTATTTTATATAACTTTGCTCAATCTATCATCAAGTAACTAATAAATCCCTTGTCGAAAAAAGATGGATTTAAGTCGATGAAGATATCAATACATTTTCAGACCTCTTCCATATCTGAAAATGCATTTTTAGCATGTTTTATGTACCACGAAAGCTTTACTTGTATATGAATTTGAAGGTCATAAACCATAATTATTTTTCTACCAACCTAATAAATATAGCCTTATTCGACATAGTTTAATCGATCGATTTATAAAAAATATCGATTTTTTCGATTTTCTAATCCTTGAAGGACCCTTAAGGTCATGAATTATTAGGTATACTCATGAATTTTGTGTATTTTTTTATAGACAATGTTTATTTACAGAAAAATGGATTACATTTCAATCCTCAGAATAAATCCTATTATTTTGTATAACTGCCAATCTATCGGGTAACTGATCGGGTAATTCCTTGTCGAAAAAATATGTCTTTAAGTCGATGAAGATATTAATACATTTTCAGACCTCTTCCGTGTCTGCAAATTTGCATATTTTATGTATCAAAAAAGCTGTACTAGGATATAAATTTGAAGGATATAACTGCAATTATTTTTCTACCAACCTTACACTTATAGCCTATTCGACATTATTCAATCTATAGATTTATGGAAAAATATCGATTTTTTCGATTTTATAAACCTTGCAGGGCCCTTAAGGTCAAATATTATTAGATATACAAATGAATTAGGAATGTTTTTTCAATAGAAAATGGATGTTTACTTGCAGACAAATGGATTACATTTCAATCTTCAAAATATACCCTGTTATTTTTTATAACTTTACTCAATCTATCGGGTCACTGATAAATCCCTTGCCGAAAGAAAGATGGTTTTAAATCGATGAAGATATCAATGCATTTTCAGACCTCTTCCATATTTGAAAATGCAATTTTTGCATGTTTTATGTATCAAAAAAGCTGCCCTTGTATATTAATTTAAAGGTCATAAACAGCAAATATTTTTCTACCAACCTAATATTATGTGATCTTGAAAAATTAGACTCCCGAAATGAGAAAAAAAAAATGAAAAATTACTGAATAAATCGTTTTAAATTTAAGTGAAATTATATTAAAAAAAATAAACGTAAATCGAAAGAAATATATACATTATTTCATTATCAGGTCTGATAATTTTCAAATTTTCCTCGTATAAACATTAGATTTTATAACAATTGAATATCAGATTTACGGTACCTACTGTATTTTTTTCTTTTTGCGAACACCACAATATATTTCTTATTATTTCAAAACAAATTTTAATAATCATGTCCATATACTATTGTTTATTCCATCATTTTAAGTTGAAAAAGCTGTCTATATTTCTTTTAACGTTTACATTATATAATATTTGTATCTAAAAATAAATATGTAAGAGATACAACAAAAACATACTTCTTCGTCCACGTGCACTGATAAAATTTCTGAAATTTGAAAAATATGAAAGTGACCAAAATTTATTACACATTCCATTTATATATATATATATATATATATATATATATATATATATATATATATATATATATATGTATATGTATATGTATATGGATATCTACATGTATATATATGTATATATACACGTATATATATATATATATATATATATGTATATGTATATGTATATGGATATCTACATGTATATATATGTATATATACACGTATATATATATATATATATATATATATATATATATATATATATATATATATTATCATAAGAAATACAGCTTTTCGCTATTATAATATAATACGCTTCCAACACGGTTATATTAAAATATTCCAAAACTTGTACCATTTCCTTAACATGTAAAATATCCGAGATAAATTGTAAAAAGAAACTCTTATATATATAAAAATGTACGCGCGCGGGTGTGAGTGTCCTCTGAGGAGGCTGTCATATCGTCACGCCGACGTTACCGTGACTCCTGTGATATGGGAAGACGGGAAGAGAGGGTGGCGACGCGCGTCCGCGGGAGGCGACGCGCACGGCTTGCGTCTGGCAGATGTCCCATGTCGCTGTCGGCGACAGTACTTACTTACTCACCCATCCTCCGTGAACACCTTCTCCAGCATCCGAACTTGACAGTCATTTCCGTCAAACGATAGAAAATATAACCGCGCGAATTTTTCATCTGAACGCGTTTACTTTGAGGAACGGTCGTGAACTTTAAGTTATACGATCGAGATATATTATAACGATATCGTAAGATTATTGACAGATTATTTTCTTTTTTTTTCTTGTTTTGTTCGATTTAATTGACGGATGATTTTTTTTAAAAAAAACGGATATCGAGCAGTTCATAAAAAGTCGAACTGCTTATTTGGATGCTAATTCTCATTTTTATAGTTTACTATTTATTAAGTACTAAGGGGCTCCGCCCCCTGTTCGATGCGCTTTCCAACTTAATAAGTGAACATGAAAATCTAAACCAGGTATTTGGGTTGTTGAACTTGTCCACAGTATCTATCTTTGAGTTTATATTCAAATCCTACACTCTTTAAATATTAAAGACAATCGAATATTGAATATGATAAAAGCATACAATATGTCCCACTTTTTTTCAAAAAATCAATTAAAAATAGACTTTCAATTTTTTTTATTTTTTTTGTGAGATGACATGGTTGAAACGTTTCTGAATATTTAACATAGTTATAATTATTAAGCAATAAGGACTAGTGTTTTTTTTTTCTAAAACCTTTACTGGGTCGTTTTATAATACTTAAGGTGGATAAAACGCCCCGTTTGTCCTCCAAAACTCCTCACCTGAATTTTACGTTATTTTTCATAAAATATAAGGATATTTCACTAAAAATGTTACGTTATAAGTGCGAGGAACAAAAATATATAAGTATTTGATAGTAATAAACCATTATTTTTTTTTAAAGCTTCTCGCTTGACCTTTCGACCAGAATGGTTACGGAGAGGATCGTTTATAGTACAAGATTCATGAAACCAACTTAAAAAATGTGTACATTGCAACCAATATTTTTTTGATTTAAGTAATTTTCAGTACACACTATACATTTAGTATCGTCTTCACCTGAAATTTCTTCTATTGATACATTTTTTTTTGATTATCTCTTTACTAGTTTCAGAAGAAGAAAGTGTTTTTTTTTGTTAATTTGTTTTGTCTTTGTCTGAGTATTCTTGAGTCTTAACTTACTTAGATCTAGTGTTGTTATTTTCATTTAGTTTCGTTTTATTACCATTTTGAACATCTTCTCTATTCATATCATGTTCTCTGGCAAGTGATAGTCTTTCAAACTTACGAATACTTAATTATTTATTACATTGTAAAAATCCATTTTACCAAGTTTTTCCAGCTGATTTACTTGTATCAGAAAAATTATTTTAATTTTAACTTTTTTAGTAAATAGAAAGGTAATTTCTTTAACATCGTTACAATCTGGTGAAAAGCCTCCTTCTCTATTTTACTTATATGATTCACTAATTTATTTTCGTATTAAATTTTAAAAACTATTGGACAATCAAGAGTAACTTCAGATTTTCCGATAAGAAGGTATCTTATAACAATTCTTGAAGGTATTTTGTATTCTCTGCTAGCTTAATTCGCTCCCATTTTTTATTCCTGACTTTTCCATGGGCTGATTCATATCTTTTTTTGGACTAGGATTCTCTTAATAATATCCTTACATATTTTCGTGACTTTTCTGTAAATTATTACATAAAAATGTAACATGATAAAAGTTACAAACGATATATATATATACGAAGTCAGACAATTAAGTAATGCGACCGATTTTTTTCTCGGCCTGTGGTAACACTGTGAACCTGTAACTCCGCCAACGTAATAGCAGATCCCTACTCTCTCGATTGAGACCTTGACCACCCTCGTACGATCATTTCTTCGCCAGCTGTTTAGTGTTTTGTAACAACGCGCGAGTAGTGCATGTCACGAAAATGGAACAGAGAAATTTAGAGCAACGGTGCGCGAGATTGTCTCGAGCAGGTTGAAAGTGATCCTACTCTTCTCGATCGAGTAATTACTGGTGATGAAAGTTGGTTCTTTCAATATGACCCCGAAACTAAACGACAAAGCCAACAGTGGCTGTCCCCTGGAGCACCAAGGCCAAAGAAGGCGAGAATGAGCAAGTCCAAAGTGAAAACCATGTTGATTTGCTTCTTCGACAGCAAAGGGGTGGTTCACAAAGAGTTCGTACCACCTGGACAAACCGTAAATCAAGTATTCTACCGCAATGTGCTCGAAAAATTACGAAAGAGGGTGCTCAGAGTGCGTCCAGAGATCGCGAAGACTTGGGTTGTGCATCACGACAATGCTCCCTGTCACAGTGCGTTCAGTGTCTCTCAGTTTTTGGCGTCTAAAGGCATCGCAACGTTACCACAACCGCCCTATTCACCGGACATGTCACCCTGCGACTTTTTCCTATTCCCCCATGTGAAAAAATTCGTCAAAGGTCGACATTTTGACTCCGTTGAAGATATCCAAGAATCTGTGACGAGGGTACTCGGAGAGGTCCCACAAGAAGTGTTCCAGAATTGTTACGAAAACTGGAAAACTCGCTGGAATAAGTGTATAGATGCGGGAGGGGACTACTTTGAAGGGGATCGCAGCGATGTACCTTAATTTTTAAATATACTCGATTTTTGAATTTTGTCGCATTACTTAATTGTCTGACCTCGTATATATATATATATATATATATATATATATATATATATATATATATATATATATATATATATATATATATTTATATATATATGTATGTATACATTAGGTAACCAAAAAAATTCTGTCGCTGTTATAACGTACAATAATTCCAAGAATTGTTTACACTTGTTATCGGATAAAATTCCAAGAATGGTTTATCAGTAATATTAGCATGTGTTAATTGTTGACAGAATCTCGAACTGTTCACTTTAATTTAAAAAATAATTCTAACACTTGAAAATGTATGTGAAAAATAATGTTGTACGTGCATGTTTGCCTTATGAATTTTAAGCTTAGGACTAATGCTACAGAAACTGCAAAAAAAATTGTACTGCGTTTGAAGAAAATACAAATACCTCAAGAACGACCCAGAGATGGTTTAAAAAAATTTCTGCCGGGAATGAATCCATTAAAGACAAGATCAGATCAGGCAGACCATCAAATTTAAATATCGATGAATCGGAGACAATGATTGAAACCAATTCCAGTTTAACGTGTCAAAAGCTTGCAGAATTGTTCAAAGTAAGTGATGAAACAATACATAAACATTTACACAAACTAGGAAAGAGGTGAAAATTAAAAATGGGTACTATACGAACTAACTCCCAATAACAAATTACAGCGTCTTACAATCCGGATATCTCTTATTTCACGACTAAAATCAGAGAACTTTTTGGATGGAATTTTGACTATTGATGAAAAGTGGATTATTTATTCCAACTACAAACGTACTCACCACTGGCTTATATTAGGTGATCCTAACCCACAAAGTACTAAATGAAAGTTAACACCGCGAAAATTTCTCTGTGTTTGGTGGACTTCAAATAGAATTATTCACCATGAGTATCTATGAGTGGGACAAAACCTCACCGACAACATCCCTAGTGAAAAATTCCAGCGAGTAAACGATGCATTATAACAAAAACTGCCAGCACTTGTAAATCGTAAAAAAGTTTTATTTTTGCAAGATAACGCATGACCACACGATGAAATTGAGACTAAAACAAAAATTACGAATTTAGAGTGGGAGATCCTCCTTCATGCCCCATATTCCCCAGACATATCTCCATCAGATTATCGCCTATTTTTATCTTTGGACAATCGTATGCATGGTAAACAGTTTAATCATGAAGAAGAATCAAAAATAAAGTTGTCTACATTTTTTGAAAATAAAAATAATCAGTTTTATACAAATCAAATTTATACATTATCTTCACACTGGGAAAGGGTTGTTCAGTGCGAAGATGGATATTTTGATGAATAAAGTTATTTTATCTAAAAGTACACATGTCTTTTTCTCGATTCGAAAATGACAGAACTTTCTTGGTTGCCTGATATTATGAAACTTCAAGTACAACTCTCTTACAATGTATTTTGTTTTACTTGTTTTTCCACTCAAAGGTAATGACAGTTGAAGATTTTCACAATCAATAATTCAATAATTCACTTTATATAAATCACTTATTTTGTTAAGACTTACAAAAACATACCATCATCGCCTTATTATAGTTTTATAGAATGAGATATGAATTAATAACAAACTCTCTAAAGTATGCATTGATGTATTGATGAATAAAGTTATTTTATGTAAAAATACATAAGTGTTTTTTCTCAATTCAAAAACGACAGAACTTCCTTGGTTACCTGATATATATATATATATATATATATATATATATATATATATATATATATATATATATATACTTATATATACATTTATATATATATATATATTCCTGCTGTTCTTTGTCCTTTTGAATAAGCTATATGTCTGTTCTCTATTCAACATCTAATTATGGATATCGAATGTTGTCCATAAGTAGATGTTAAGGACAAGATTAATTTTCAACATACATCTGAGAATAGCAATTGTACCGATAGACACATAGCTTATTCAAAACGTCAAAGAATAACAGGTAAACGAAACGTAAAAATATACAATTATAATTTTATTATACATTATCATCATACGGTCTTTCGATACACTGCTGGATGAAGGCTTCTTCCAAAACTCTCCATTTCAAAAGATTCAGTTCCTCTTTTTTTTAGAAATTTCCAATAAATTTTGTTATGTCCTTACCCCATCTATTGTTGGCTTCTTTCTATTAATATATATATATATATATATATATATATATATATATATATATATGTGTGTGTGTGTGTTATGTGTGTGTGTGTTTATGCACATACATAACATATTTGAACGATTTTCGGTCAGAAAACCCGCACAAACTCTCTTATATGTTTCTATCTTTATTGTTTATGTCATAAGTAGACATTTGTTTGATTATTTTTTTTATAAAAAAACATTTACTATATTTTTTTATAAATCCTTATCGTGGAGTGAGAGTAAGTTAGATAGGTGGGGGTAGAGAGGAGGAGATAGAAAGAGAAGCAGATAGAGAGGTTATCTCCCTTTCTTTCTCTCCCTCTTCTTCTCTCTCCATATCTCTATCCTCACCTATCTACCCCGCTCTCTCTCTCTCTATATATATATATATTAAATGTTTCTAATTTCTATTTCATATGCAGAAGAAGAAATCCCTGTTATTGAATATATTGATTAATAGATTCTAAAAAAAGACAGAAAAGGTCGTACTCTATTCTACTGAACCACTTACAAGTATAAGTGATCTCTGACAAATATTTATAATATGCATATAGTGTTCTTCTGTGTTCATTTTATAATATGTTCTTTTTTACTTATGATAAAAGCTTTTTGTTTTATAGTCTTATTTATGAACAAACTCTTGATATTTTTAAAGATATTTTCTGTTCGCTCAGGTTTTTTTCACATTCTTTAACATTTTTCGTACATTTATATAAATCGTTATAGATTTAAAAAAAACACACATTTCTCGTCACTCTGTCCGTAGGATAAAATGACGAGTATCTATGGTGATGATAAATTTTTGCTTTGTCAGGTCATAGGTTGGAAGTTTAATTCATTAAGTTTCATTCGTCTTCAATTTTTAAATATATTGTATTTTAAAACCCAATTAACAGTTTTTTTCTTCTTATTTTCTCGTCAATTTTGACGGGCTGTATACTAATAGATAAATAGTTGGGCATGCTTTTCATCTTTTATTCTATGTCTGTGTATATACAGTTCTAGTATTCATGTTTCTTTTAAATATTCAGGTGATTGTATTTCAAGATGTCTCGTTCATATATTGATTTCAATCGAGTATTTTATTCATTTGTTTTTCTTCACTGCATGATTATTAGTTATTTTTATCATTTGTTGGTATATTGATTATTTCCCATTAGTAAAATAGTTGTCCACAAGAGGATTTTTTTTCATTAATAAACCTAGAATTATTGTAATTGTTTTTAGTCAGATAGGAGAGTTTATATGAAATTAGTTTAATTTTATTTTATACAAGGTGTCCAAACGACAACTTTTTTTCGTTTGTTGAGTAGTGTACCGAAATAGTGAAGGATGGGGATTCCGAAATGAAAAGACGCAAAACGAGGCGATCGGGGGTGGAGCCTCCCGGGGGTCAGTGTGTGTAACGAGTAGGGGCAGATACTTTGGTTATTAAAAAAATATAAATAATTAAAAATACGTTTAAAAATGTATAAAGATAAGAAGTCGTAAAAAATAAAAACGGGAAAAATAAAATGTAAAACGCAATTTCTCCCTTCATAAGAATTGAACCGAAGATCGAATATAAACGTCATATCACTATGCCTAGTTGTTTGCGGCATGTTTAAAGTCACGTTATCGCAAATATGGATATATTAAAGAAGATTTTTTATTATGTACAGGATGTTCCAACGAAAATTTGAATTTTCTATGTTGAATAGCGCGCAGAGGTAGTGAGGGAAGGGGGTGCCGAGACAGAGACGTGTAAGCGCGTTTCTTGGAAATTCTGTTGCCATGTCTTACTACAAAGGAGAATAACGCGAATTATATGTCAGATAAACCTGTACTATAGTTATTTAATTAAATTTTATCTTAGAATAAATAAATCTTTCACAAACCATATCATGTCTAGACGATAAGGATATTATTGTAAAAAAAAATTATAAACAATAAAAAAATACTAATTAAAATAAACAATTTATAACAGAATAAAGTAACTTTATAATTTCCAACAATGTAAATAAATTATAATCATATCTTGTTTAGATGATATAAATTATTATAAATACTGTAAAAATTCAATAATAAAGCAGTCACTAACTGATCTTAAAACTAGCAGTTTGGCTTGAGTCCTCTTGAGCGGTTTGCAGTTTTTCGAAAACCCACAAGTCGCTATAAAGAACAAAATTCGTGCGTTCTGCGTGAGAGAGTAATAAGAAAGTTACAAACATGTAATAACCGTTCGATGTAAGTTTTGAAATCACTACCGATTACACGATATTGGACAAGTACCGAGTTCAACTCTGATTGAGAAATTGGTGAATTAATTCGAAAGAATCGTCTCGACAGCAAAAAATGGTCCCAGTGCTCAGCTGAAGTCAGTAAGAATCGATGAAAATGTGGAGCGCATTCGACCATCTGTACGGTGAGACCCGCGTTGTTGGGTTTGCAAAAGAAGTGGATAGTCGAACATAACAAAATTATTTCTGCACTGAGTCCTTGCACAGCATTTAAAACTTAAGGCCTAAAGATTCAGGTGGTTTAAGATTTGAACAAGAATGACTTCATTTTGAGATTAGATTTCGTAAATGAGATTTTTGAGAAATTTGACAACTTCAGTAACATTTTATTTCACTGATGAGGCAGATTTTCACTTGAATAGTTAGGTGAACAAGCAGAACTGCCACTTTTGGAGAGATAGCAATCATTGATTCAAATATTGACACCCTTTATATTACTCAAAAGTCACTTTCTGGATTGAAATATAATCTTTTTTCATTATAGGGCCTTTCTTTATTGAAGACAGCAGGAGCCGAGCGGTGACTATCAATTCACAGCTCTATAGCACCATGATCAATAATTATTTTCGACCGCAACTTCAGCATCAGGAAGGCTATAATGAACTCACTTGGTTTGAACAAGACAGGGCCATGTGCCACACCTCAAATGATTTACTGACTTCCGGCGATACGTGAACTGTTCCCACAAAAAGTAATCTCAAGAAGAGGCGACGTCAACTGACCTCCCAGAAGCCCAGATCTTTAATCGCATGATTTATTCTTGGAAGACTTCCTAAAGAGTAAAGTGTACGATGATTCGCCATCAACAACAGCTGAACTAAAAGTGGACGCCAAACTAAATTTCCTGTGACATTCTTAGGCGAGTCTTCACCAATTTGAGTGAACGCTTTCAAGAATGTTAAAAGCGCAATGGGCACCATATCGACAACCTAATTTAAAAAAATAAATTTCTCGTGTCTTACCATACTTATTTTTATTAATAAATAAGTCAAACGTAAAACAAAGTTTTATTTATCACTTCTTGAAATATAAACTTTTCGTTGGAACAGCCTGTATTTATAACTAATCATTTTTGAATTGACCATATCATTTTATTTTGTCCCCATTGCAAGTTTGACTTTCAATTAAAAAACTTCACAAGCATAATCAATTATGCTATGTACAAGGGTTGTTTATAATTTTTATTCTATTTATTTACAGTTACATTTATCATACTTTTTCAGTTTGACTTTTTACTTGAAAAAACAAACAGAAAACTAAATTTTCTTTCTGATCCACTTCTCGTAATTTAGTCAAAGTTCCAAACTATTCTTAAAAGAACCATCTAATTGATTTGAAATTTCACTAAATTTAAACATAATATAATTAAATAAATTGAAATTATCTGGTGTAAAAATTATTTTTTAATTTTTTAATACACCGAAAATTATATTAATACATTGGCGACCGGAAACGAGATTTCTCGTTTTAGGTGATGTGCATGCTTTCTTGATTGTTTTCCAGACAACGGTATTTGTTTTTTTGCTTTCGAACATTATCAAACCTGTTACTGGGGATATTTTCAGTTTGGTTTTCGACTTCGGAGGGACCGGTAAATACATAAAGTGTTCAAATAATTATACTAAAAATTAATTCTGTTTTAAAATTTCATACCTTCATAATGGATAAATAAGAAATTTTTGCAGAGGAATTTTGTGAATATTTTTCAGATGTACCGAGTAGTTATGAAAGTGAGAACAATGATTCGGATAGTGAGATAAAGTGAAGATCAGACAGCGAAATTTTTCCTATCAGAAAAAGGTGTACTCGTATTCTATCTGATACAAACAGTGTGAAATTTTAGAGTTGGTTATGTCTAAATAAAAAAAGTTTCATTCAATTATATATTAATTTCAAAAAATTATCGCAGTTTTATTACACTCCTTCCAAAATAATTTTATATGTCTAAAATCAACAGTCTCATAGAAAATTTTAGCAAAATCTTAGCTGTCGGCAATCTGTTAATATTTGATTACGATTGTAGTCGTTTATTCATTGTTTTATTATTAAATTTCCTATTTAATTCCCACATTTTCTTAGACTGAAATTAAAAATTCGAGATTACACTTTGAAATAGACATATATAATTTATTATAAAGCAATATCATTGATTAAACATTGCATATCAAATATTTTTACAAACTGTGAAATATATACCTTATCATGATTAGTAAAGGTTAAAAACGAGAATATTTCATTATCTCGAATTTGAACTCATGACACTTTAATCCACATCTCGTCATGCTAGCCAATCTAGCACTCTCAAGCGTCTGTCAGCTCGAGTAGCTTGACGGTCTCAATCGCCACTTAAACACTGTTTCTACCACGATTTCGTGTATATCTATCACGACCGAACCGTGTCTTTTAACACCTTTGCATTTGAATGCAACTAACTGTAGAAATAATTATTAAAAAATATTCTCTTCTTATTTTATTTTTATCAGAAAAATAATGAAACATTGTAATATTATTAACTTAACAAACTTTCAGTCTTCATATACAAAAATTCAATCGTCATAATAAAAAATAGTAATCATAAAAATAGCGTAGTAATAAAATTATCTTTCCTTATTCAATACCACAAATTTTACAAATGAATAGCTGCACTACTAAAAAAAAAATAAATGGTTCAGTAGCTTCAGTAAATGGTCCAGTATGGTAAATGGTAGTAGGGTATGGTAGTATGGTAAATACTTCAGTAGATTCAGTCATGGTTCAGTAAATGGTTCAATGAGGTTCAAAACGACAGATTCATCCAATGAAATTAATGTCGGTCTCGTTTCGTCTTTTCCCAAGTATGGAAACCCATTTACAACATATTTACTTTTTGCATCAGATGCCAACCAAAATTTTATGCCAAGTTTATCTGGCATATTGGGCATGTATTGGGTGAACGTAAATCTAGCTTTGGTTGGAAACAGCTGTTCGTCAACTGTGATATTTATGGTTGGATTATAACAGTTTGGCCTGTTTTCAATGAATGTGTCCCATAATCTTAATACCAAAGAGAATTTATCCTCTCCCAAACGTCGGCTTCGCTCATTTTTTTATCAAAACGCAAAATACATAGTATTTCCATAAGCAATTTTAGCTCAAGGTATTTGAAAAAAATGAAAGATCCCATTTTATATTCCATAAAAACGATACGTTGACAATTTTTTGCTCATATGCACTACGTGTATATAAAAGTCTACAAATGCCTCTAATTCATCTCAAGGTAAACTCCATTCTTTTCTCAAAACTCTTCGTGTTTCCAATTCCGTACATTGTATAATACATTCCATAATGAAATTATCAAATAGTAAATAAAATACGGTGCTTACCTCACCCATCATAATATTTCGTTTGGAATGACCAGTTGCACCAGATAAATCTTTGAAAATAGTACGAAGAGGTGATCTCCCAGCACAGGAATTTGTTTCCATTTTTTTCCAAACTGTTCCATTAATAACAACTGCAACATTTTGCCGCTAATTGCTTTCTTCACTATCGTCTTCAGAATCTGTCAGCAACCTCATTCTCTTTCGTTTTCTACTTGCATTCAAAATATCTTGCTCTTCATCTACTGTGATTGACGAGTAATTTTCATAATCGTTATCGATTTCTTGATCACTTTCGAAAAATTAATACATATTAACACAACACACAAGCGCACACACAAAAACAAAAGAATACATACAAACTTACACACAAGCACACAAGCCCACACACACACACAATCACACACACACACAAGCGCACACACACACAAACACACTAACACACACAGACACAGACACACAAGCACACACACACAAGCACACAACAAGCACACACACACAAGCACACACACACAAGCACACACACACAAGCACACACACACAAGCACACACACACAAGCACACACACACAAGCACACACACACAAGCACACACACACAAGCACACACACACAAGCACACACACACAAACACACACACACAAGCACACACACACAAGCACACACACACAAGCACACACACACAAGCACACACACACAAGCACACACACACAAGCACACACACACAAGCACACTCACACAAGCACACACACACAAGCACACACACACAAGCACACACACACAAGCACACACACACAAGCACACACACACAAGCACACACACACAAGCACACACACACAAGCACACACACACAAGCACACACACACAAGCACACACACACAAGCACACACACACAAGCAACGCACACACAAACACACACAAAAGCACACGCACAAGTTCACACAAACATACACAAAAATCACACACACAAATCACACACACAGGAGCACACACACAAGAAGTACGCACTAGACCAGATAAGAATACATACATTACACATGCACACAATCGCATACACATGTAGCGCACATACACAAGCACACACATGCGCAGCATGAATGTGTTTTAAATGTGTGGTTTTGGGTGTGTGCTAGTATGTGTGCGCTTTTATGTGCGCTTGTGTGTTAACTTGTGTGTGTGCTGTGTGTTCAACACACACACACAAGCGCGGACGTAAATGCTCAAACACGCACATATACAGACAAACGCATATATATATATATATATATATATATGTGTGTGTGTGTGTGTGTGTGTGTGTATATATATATATATAGTGTATGAGTGTGTGTTTCTGAAAAGCATTCAACACTTCAATAAATTCTATTCGAAAAAAAGTGAACAGTTCGATTTTAAGACAATCCGAACGAACAGAGACGATCCGTTCGTACAAATAAACCACAGCGCGTGCAATTAAAATCGCAACTATTTTGTTTATACAGTCCGTTGATTTAAACCGACCGATAAAATTTAAATCTCCCTCGGGAGACGCCTTGAAATAAATTACAATACCTCTGATTTAATTCGAGCGTGGCCCATAAAAAGAACACATGATTGTCAAATATCCCTTGTAAATCAGACGAGTCGTAAACGGACGACCGGTGGAATGATAACCCGTAGGCCATATAAAACATTTACCCGCTGCAGCCCGTCCCCGTACCCTTATGCCCGTGTTTTCTCTACACCGTGCACGGTCGCCGTTGCTTCGTTGGATTTATGTCGAAGTTCCAAATAAATTACCGTCCGATACAACAACAGAAAAGCACGGGTAGGCAACGGGTCTATCGATAGGTGGGACGAACGCACACACTATTACTATTGCGGTGGGACTGGCGACCGGTCTAAACTCGTTCCCGTGTCACGAGACACACATATACACAGGAAGATAACTTCGTCGCCGCAAAAAAACCCTCTGCACTTTGCTTACGAATCGACGGTAAAGCA
Organism: Acanthacorydalis orientalis; assembly: GCA_034766995.1. Taxonomy (NCBI): domain Eukaryota; kingdom Metazoa; phylum Arthropoda; class Insecta; order Megaloptera; family Corydalidae; genus Acanthacorydalis; species Acanthacorydalis orientalis. The sequence continues at coordinate 58,582,388 of CM068313.1, forward strand.
CGAAAGAAAATATATAAATATTTGACAGAATCGTAAAATACCATAAAGCAAATAACAAATCTGGTACACTTCCCACTACGCCTATTCAACACGATGAAATGTTTAATGAAACACCTTTTTTATTTATTCACTCTTGGTTTACGTTTACTTTTATATCTTTATTTGAATAAACACCGTCTCTATAATATGTTTCACGAAAATTTCAACAGATCAAAGCTCATTAAATGAGAAAGTGTTTATTAGTACGGTTTTTCTTTGAGTTTATGTTATTAATTATTTAAATCGTTTATTTGCCTCGTTTATTTCAAATCATTCATATATATATATATATATATATATATATATTATTTTATTTTCTTATAAAATTTCAATTTTCCGTCACCGATTTTTTTTTATATAAAATCAAATTAAAAATTACTGAAATTTAAACCTGTATCTTATTTTAACAATTATAAAATAAAATCTACAGTGTTTTTCTTTAACACTATTTCTATCAACGGTGTCAAAATACACCTTTTAAAATTTTAACTTAAAATTATTTTCTAAGTTTAATCATTTTTCCACAATTAATTTTTTGACTTTTCGTATAATAATTGTAAAATAAATTTAGCGCTATCATTTTCCTCCAGCTCTCCGTGGATTTAAAAATACGTACATGGAATACCTATTTCTACCATGAGTTGTCTTTTGACACCTTAAAGATTTTATAACATTGTCTGATTTTTAATCATTTTAAACACAAATATCAACACCATTTGGGAGCACCATTTCAATTCCAATTAAATTAGGAAATCCTTATTTAAGTTCTAACAGAAAATAGAGGAATCCTCAGTATAACGTTTATATTCAGTTGTTTTCAATATTGCATTTTACTGTAATCATTGTAGTGTTTAGTTTTAAAAATAATTGTATAACACAAGTTTTCAAGTCCTGGTATTTATTTCGCAGTGACTTTAATTCAAATATACAGTCGTGAAAAATTTGAAAAACAAATTGTTGAAATTGCCATTGCAGGTATGTAAGTAGTAAAAGTGTTTATAATACCGGTAATTATTTTTATTTTTTAGTTTATTTATTCTAATTTATTTCTTATTCTTAGGATTCCACAATTTCAAGAATCAACGGGGTATTGCAAGAAAAAAATAATATTAGTCAAGAATGCTCTGAGACTGATGAAGGCTCACAATCTGAAAGTGAAGATAAGTTGGATGAATTTTGCGAAAGTGATCGCGAAATCGATACCGATTATGTAATTTACTCGTCAAGCACTGTAGATGAAGAGGAAGATATTTTCAATGCAAGTAGAAGACGAAAGAGAATGAATTTACTGACAGATTCTGAAGACGATAGTGAAGAAAGCAACGAACGGCAAAATATTGAAATTGCTATTGATGTAACAGTTTGAAAAAAAATCGAAACAAGATCCTCTCCCGGGGGATTATCTCTTCATACTATTTTCAAAGATTTCTCTGGTCCAACTGGACATGCCAAACGATACAAAAGGATAAATTGGAACGATTTTCAATGCAACTTTACGCATCAAATAACTCTAACAATTTAAAAAAGTAAACTGAACAAAAAAGTACTTCGACTAAGTTCGATTAATAAATCCGTAACAGTGAAAAAACGCCAAAGCGTCTTCCTGAAACCATTAAATTTTACAACAGCACAAAATTTAGGATCAATATCACTGATCAAATGGCTATCAAATATAGTGTGAAATGTAAGTGCCGTAGGTGGTCTATGTATGCATTTTACAATATCCTCGATTTAGCCGGAATAAACGCACGGGTTCTATTCAAAGAAACGACAGGTGAAAATATTTCACGCAAAGATTTTTTATTCCAGTAAGGAGAAGAACTTGCAGCGGAATAAAAAGAACGTCCAGAAAGAACAATACGGCAACATCTTCAGTAGTTTCAAATAAAATCACTTCCTTTCTAAAAGGACAAAAAAAGTGCCAAATATTGTATTGCTTAGGTAATAGAGCAACTAAAACCTGCTCCCAGTGTAAAAAATATACATGCGAAAAGTGCTTGTGTAGAGCAACCATTTTTCTGTAAAAACTGTTGTATTGAATGAGGAAACATAATTTTATTACAACGCTATATTTATGATTACTATTTTTTATTATGAGGATCGAATTTTTATATATAAAGATTGAAAGTTTGTTAAGTTGATAATATTACAATGTTTAAGTATTTATTTGATGAAAATAAAAAAAAATAAACAGAAAATATTTTTTAATAATGTGATACTGACTTTAAGAATTGGTTACAGTCATATAAAAAACTCGTTATCCAATATATATATATATATATATATATATATATATATATATATATATATATATATATGTATATATATATATGTATATATATATATATATATATATATAAATCAAATTTGAAAAAAAATCTGTAGTAAAGTGTTATATTTAATGAAGAAAGTAGACAAATACGAAACGGTTCCAATGACAATCATTTGAAACATTATTTTATAAAGAGTGAATGCTACTAGTAAAACACTGTAAAAAATTGAATGTTCGCTAATTATAGATTCTAATTTTTAAAGTTATTAGAAAGTGTCATTAAACAATTCCGCAATGAATTTTCTGTAAAAAAAGAACTAACAGTCATCACACCTTTAACTTTTTATGAACAGGATGAAATACGTTGGCCTTTGAAAAATAGTATGGAAATGCATTCATTTTCTTCGCGAGAAAGTATCATTTTTAATTCTTTTAATGATGTTTGTGACAGTATGATTGCAGAATTTACTCGAGAAATAAAATATATGAGGGCAATATAGAAAATATAACAATATTTTTTGATTTCAGTTTGCCTTAATCAAAAAAAACAATGGAGTCGAAAAATTAAGAGAGGCCTACAAGAGTGATATTGATATTTTGCATTTTGATGATGAATTTGAATAATTCTTTCTCTTTATGTGTGAAGAACAAATTTTATACCGTCAAAAAAAAAATAAGAGGCAGCATATAAAATGTCCTCAATATTTCCAAATGTTGATTATTTTTTTAAAAAAAATCCATTATTCCTATTTCAAGTGTATCGGGATAAAAATCGTTCTTAACGTTAAATATAGATACTTTGAAAATAACTGATGAGTTTTCTCGACAAAATCAAGAAAAATTTTGTTTAACTTCTTCAATTCCAAATGAAATGTTACAGTTTTATGGAGTTGGAAGTTTTGTTTCTTTATTTTTCTCAAAAATAATTCAAAATATTTTATTTTTATGTAATTTATATATTTATAGAACTAAATTATATTCAAATATGTATCAGGCGACCAAAAAAGTTCTGTCGTTTTTGAATTGAGGAAAGAAACACTTGTGTATTTTTATATAAAATAACTTTATTCATCAAAATACCCACCCTCGCATTGAAGAACCGTTTCTTAGCGAGGAGATAATTTATAAATTCAATTTTTATAAAACTCATTATTTTTATTTTAAAAAAATTTAGAAACCTCCATTTTTAATTTTTCTTCATTATTAAACTGTTTATCATGCATACGATTATCCAAAGATAAAAATAGGCGAAAGTATAATTGAGATATGTCTAGGGGACTATGGGGTATGGGCGATGATCTACCACCCTAAATTCATAATTTTTGTTCTGGTATCTACTGTAACGTGTGGTCGTGCGTTGTCTTGCAAAAATAATAATTTTTTATGATTTACACGTGTTTTTGTTTTAATGCGTCTTGTACTCGTTGGAGTTATTCGCTATAATTTTTTTCCGTGTGGGTGTGACCCACTCGCAGATATCATGGTGAATAATTCCTTTTGAAGTCTACCAAACACAGAGAAGAAGTTTTCGTGGTATTAACTTTCCTTTAGAAGTTTGTGGCACAGAATCTCCTAATGAAAACCATTGGTGGCTACGTTTATATTTGGAATACATAATCCATTTTTCATCACTGGTCAAAATTTGATCCAAAAAGACCTTTGATTTTAGTTGTGAAATAAGAAATGTACAGATTGTAAGACGCTGTAATTTATTATTGGGAGTTAATTCGTGTGGTACCCATTTACTTAATTACCACCTCTTTCCTACTTTGTGTAAATGCTTATGTATTGTTTCATCACTTACTTTGAACAATTCTGCAAGCTGTTGACACGTTAAACTGGAATTTGTTTTAATCAATTTCTTCGATTCGTCGATATTTAAATTTGATGGTATGCCTGATCTAGTCTCGTCTTTAATGGGTTCATTCTCGGCAGAAATTTTCTTAAACCATCTCTGGGCTGTTCTTGATGTAACTGTATTTTCTCCAAACGTAGTATAACTTTTTTTTTGCAATTTCTGTATCGTTAGTCCCAAGCTTAAATACATAAAGCAAACACGCACGTACTACACTATTTTTCGCATACATTTTTAATGGTTATAATTATTTTTAAAATTAAAGTGAACGATGCGAAATTAATTAAAACACATTCTAATATTACGGATAAACAATTCTTTGAATTTTGTCCGATAAGTGTAAACAATTCTTGGAAATTGTACGTTATAACAGCGACATAACTTTCTTGGTTACGTAGTATATAAGGAAAAATGTTATAAAATATATTTTTAAACTCAGTTGTTTTTTTTTAGGTTGTCTGATAAATTTTTGATACCCTGCGAATTATACTACTAGTGTCTCCTAGCTGGGTGAACCTTCCCTTCCTTATTGATCATTTTTTTCATTTTTTTCTGTCTTTTAATTTTTTTAATACACTTATAGTAATTTCAAGACTTTTTTGAAATAGTTTTTTCGATAAAAATTAATATAATTGATTTAAAAACGCACACAAACCCAGTTTATAAGAATTGAAATATTAAAAGAAGGAAATCATAGTCTAAAAGTAAAAAATGAAATTCTCATCGACATGACAATTAAAAGTATCGACCCGTCTACGATCATAAAATCTAATTAAATCTTCACATTTCTTCAAAAACGTTTAATTATCGTACGACCGAGTTCATTGATCAGAGACGCACCCGTCGCATGCTACTCCGACTCCATCGTGTGCCCGAATCTGATGCGGGAGCCGTCGTCGCGACGCGCGCCGTCACACGTCAACCGACTTTAACGGTTGAACGTAATCGCGGAGAATGACGCTCGCAGAGTCCCAAGTGACAGATTATATTTGAAATTTTATAAACACATCTCACGAGATGGGACGTAATTGATTAGCCTCGCTCGCTGCAACTTTTACAGGCGCGAGCAGTGAATATAACATGGCAATTTATAAACGTGACATCCTATCGTGTCGTCGTTCTGTCTCTGATACAACGAATCATATTGCCGCGAGTGCACGATTCTCTTATATAATAATAATAATAATAATATAAGGCAGCTGTTTAACGCTCCACTCGATCCTCAACGACGTTCACATCCCGTTGTGTTTAAGTAGACGGTACGTGATTTTAAACGTTGATGACACACGCTATCGGAACGTACAACAAATAAAATATGAACCTACAATCTGTACAATGTTTATGTATTGAAAAAGATTGGATATTTTCGCACCGATCAAGTGTACAAAACCTATAAAGTTTAATATCGATAACAATAACAACAGTTATAATCGACATACTGTTTTCATTATTTCTGAAACTAATAATTAGCGAATACAAAATTTTTATCCCGTAAATGATTAGTATTTTTTAGATGTTGTTATCAATAAAATTAAAATTAAATATCTTTTTAACAAACAGTTCTACAATATGTTTTATGTATTAAAGAATAAAATTTGTTGTGAAAAATCTAAATATCTAAAACATTAAGATGAAGATTAATAATTGCTAGGAATTTTGCAAATTTCATTATTCATTTATTTATATTTTTAATATAAACACAGAGACACATATAGCGGCTAGCAAAATTATTCAAACAGTTGGCAATTTTAAACAGATTACTAATTTTCTCTTTAAATTAGAGGCGTTGTTTCAGAGTTTTCACTATTTTGTTTTACTTGAACCTATTTTATTTCATTTATAATTATGAACTGAATTTTCATTAATACACTTTTCTAAGAAACTAAAAAATATGCAACGAAAAAGTATTCGAACAATTGATAAATAACCATTAAATTGTAATGTAATTTTTAAGTTAATATTTTGTAGGGTTTTCATTATTATTAGTTTCAGCTAGAAGTCGTTTTGGCATAGATTTAACACAATTTTGTGTTTGTTCAGGCGTCATTTTGCTCCATTCTTTCAAAAATTTCTTTATTTGCTGTTCTTTATTGGAAAATTAATTATAAAACATCACGAGGAAAATAAAATACCAAGTGAAATTGTAGGAAGGAGTTACCATAATGTTTATAGCATTATTAAGCATTATAAGATGGAAAAAACTAGAAAATAAAATTTGTATCCGTTGACTAAATAAAACAACACCCAAACAAGAAAGAAAAATTCTACATGAAGTAAACTAAAATCTTAGAATTAATGCTCCAAAGTTAGTTGCACTTATTAATAGTACTAGTAACAATTGTTCAAGTCCCGATACAAGAAGAAGAACAATTTACCGAACCGGATATTGAGCTACAGTTGTTGAAAAAAAACTTGTATTAAGTGAATCAAATGGGAAAACACGTCTGGAGTTTGAAAAAGAGTAATTAAATGTGGTTCTAAATTTTTAGGATAATGTCATTTTCTCCGAAGAGAGTAAGTTCAACATTTTTGGGTCGAATGGGTGTATTCTAGTATGGAGAAAACCTGGAAAATAACTCAATCCTACAAAACTTCAAAGAAATTTTAAATTCTGTGGTGGAGGACATGCATCCTCACACCATTACTCAATGGTGTGAGGATGCATGTCGACCAAAGGTACAGGTAACTTAGTAATAAGTAATGGGATAATAGACTCGTTGATATACGAGGTCAGACAATTAAGAATTGTGACAAAATTCAAAAATCGAGTATATTTAAAAATTAAGGTACATCGCTGCAATCCCCTTCAAAGTAGTCCCCTCCCGCATCTATACACTTATTCCAGCGAGTTTTCCAGTTTTCGTAACAATTCTGGAACACTTCTTGTGGGACCTCTCCGAGTACCCTCGTCATAGATTCTTGGATATCTTCAACGGAGTCAAAATGTCGACCTTTGACGAATTTTTTCATATGGGGGAATAGGAAAAATTCGCAGGGTGACATGGCCGGTGAATAGGGCGGTTGTGATAACGTTGCGATGTCTTTAGACGCCAAAAACTGAGAGACACTGAACGCACTGTGACAGGGAGCATTGTCGTGATGCAGAACCCAAGTCTTCGCGATCTCTGGACGCACTCTGAGCACCCTTTTTCGTAATTTTTCGAGCACATTGCGGTAGAATACTTGATTTACGGTTTGTCCAGGTGGTACGAACTCTTTGTGAACCACCCCTTTGGTGTCGAAGAAGCAAATCAACATGGTTTTCACTTTGGACTTGCTCATTCTCGCCTTCTTTGGCCTTGGTGCTCCAGGGGACAGCCACTGTTGGTTTTGTCGTTTAGTTTCGGGGTCATATTGAAAGAACCAACTTTCATCACCAGTAATAACTCGATCGAGAAGAGTAGGATCACTTTCAACCTGCTCGAGACAATCTTGAGCGATGTTCATTTAAATTTCTCTGTTCCATTTTCGTGACATGCACTACTCGCGCGTTGTTACAAAACACTAAACAGCTGGCGAAGAAATGATCGTACGAGGGTGGTCAAGATCTCAATCGAGAGAGTAGGGATCTGCTATTACGGTGGCGGAGTTACAGGTTCGCAGTGTTACCACAGGACGAGAAAAAAAATCGGTCGCATTACTTAATTGTCTGACCTCGTAATTAACCCCTTAACCTACGATTTAGATTCGAAGATGTTGGGCCGAAATCGTATACAAGCTCGCGCAGCGTTCGGGTAATTCGCACGACTTGTGTAACACGCTGATCGGGCCAATCGTAAACATGACGGGCATCGCATTTGATATATTTAATCTAATATTTGATGACATATTTTTGTATTTTGGATTTTTGTATAAATAAACATTTTGTAATAAACAATTATTGCATCATGCTGTAATTGCATATCAAATATTCCATGTAATATTCACTTCTGGCCCGATCACCGTACGCGGGCTATGCCCGTAATATTTACGTTTGGCCCGACCATCGTACGCGGGCTCTGTCCGTCATTGTAGGTTAAGGGGTTAAACAATTTAAAAAATAATTTGAAAGAAAGTGTAATAAATTTGTGAATAAATCGGTGTTGTTGTTTCCAACAAGATAACGATTCGAAGCACACCGCTTTAATTGTGTGCCAGGGGAGAATTTATAATAGCTCACATATACTGCAAAATTCTGCTCAATCACCAGACATAAACCCAATTGAAAATGTTTAGGCCTTATGAAAATACATGTCAGAAAAACGTGACATTTCCAATAAAGAATCGATAAAATGACTACTTTTGGAAGAATGGAGCAAAATAATGCATGAACAAACACAAAATTTAGTTAAAGTATGCCAAAACGACTTCTAGCTAGTAATTAATGCTAATGGAAATGCAACAAAATATTAATTTAGAAATTACATTAGATTTTGTTGGTTATTTATCAATTGTATGAATACTTTTACATTGCATATATTTTCGTTTTCTGGAAAAGTGTATTGATAAAAATTAAATTTGTAATTATAATTGAAACATAATATGTTTAAGTAAAATAAAATAGTGAAAATTCTAAAACAACGCCTTTAATTTAAAGAGAAAATTATCATTTAGTTTAAAAATTCTAACTACTCAAATATTTTTACTGGCCACTGTATATCTATTAGGTTGGCACAAAAATAATTGCGGTTTTTACTTATCGAGTACAAAGACATATACATCAGTTAAAAATTATATTTATTAATCAAAATGAAGACCGTCGGCCTGCACAAATTTCTCCCAACGAGAAATAAGTTTGTTTATTCCTAAAATATAAAATTCAAGAGACCTGGAATTAACGAATTCATCGAAAGCGTTTTGAGCTGATGCTTGATTTTTGAAAAAATTCTCTTGTGGAAATTACTCAAATGTTTAAAAAAATGATAATCTGGCGGAGACAGGTCTGGAGAATAAGGTGGGTGAGGTAAGGTTTCATAACCCAGTTCATTTCATTTTTTTTAAGTCATTTGTGAGATGTATGGCCGGGTGTTGTTATGAAGAAGAATTTGTCCTCTACACTTAATTAATGCTGGCCGTAAACGATGTAACTTCTCATGATTTTTTTCAATGTCCTGACAATATTATTCTGTTATTTTTTCACCAGGACTTAAGAAGTTTTAATGAATAATGCCTCTTGCCGATCACCAAACAATGACCATAATCTTTTTTGATGAAGCTTCGGTTTAGGGAACTGTTTTGGTGCTTCTCCTCGATCTCACTGTGTTGAACGTTTTCGATTGTTGTAGAGGATCCACTTTTCATCACATGTGACATTACGATCAAGAAAGGGGTTATTTTTGTTACACAAAAGCAGCGCAAAGTAGACTTCTTATCGCCGAATTGCCTAATGTTCGTTTCGTTCATACAGCACTCATTTGTATCCAGGTTTTTTTGTTTTTTCAATTAGGTTCAAATGTGGAATAACTGCTGAATAATCAACATAGAGTTCTTCTGCCATCTGTTGAGTTGTTTTACGTGGGTCCATTTCAATAATGGTTATTAAATCATTATTTTTCCATAGCTGAGAACGTCCGCGACCTTTTTCATCATCAAGGCTTTCGTGTCTATTACGAAATTTTTGGGACTAGTGTTCAGGTGTACGTTCACTAATTGTCTCTGCCAAAAGCAAACTTGATATTTCGAGCAATTTCTATTGTTTTACGTCTCAATTTAAACTCATACAACAAAATCATGCGAATCTGATTTTTTCCATGACTTATTTAAGAGGTTATATCCAACAATACTAAAGAATCAAAACAATAGACACAAGCTAAAATCAATAGTGCTAATTTCATTGTTTACAATGTTGTATCGTATGACTATAACAAAAGATAACGGTAACTAGAAAAATCGACACTAAACTTAAAATGATAAAAAGCGTAATTTTTTTTCACCATCTTAATATATACATATATATATATATATATATATATATATATAAATATATATACATATATATATAAATATATATATATATACATACATATATATATATATATATATATGTTTTCTTACAGTTGACATATTAAGAAAATAATAATAAATTATTACACTGTTTTGTTTAAGATTCGAAAAACATGCAAATGCCGAACACGTTACGACATCAAGGTCTCTGCATTAAACCTATTCGTTATAATTATACAAGAACACAAGAGCCGTGTCCGTTTCTTTAAACATATTAACAATGTACGGTCCGAAATGTAATAAAACTCACAAAAGAATCCATTCTTTTATGACATCCATTTAAAGGACAAGCTGAAATTTCTCAACACTATGATTATTTTAAAACCTCTTTTTTACGGACTGTATTCGAATTCAACTAATGAACTCAACACACTGCATTCATTAAAAATCCATTATGTGCCACATCGTTCGTGATACATAAATTACATGAAACGACACACACACACACACATACATAACATATATAAGTCTCACACGACGAGGAGAGTGTATTAGATATTGTCGCGACTTATATAATCCTCGACAGTAGATGTCGTGTACTTTAGCACCACGTCGAGTGTGTTAACGACGATGGCGTTCGTTTGTTTCAAAGGCCAACCGGCTCTGTATCATCGTATACATGAAATTTATCGGCGCGCTAAGCCCCTGATGGGACACGTAATCGCCCGTGATCCTATTATTTCAGCCGCGTATATACCGCCGCCCCATGCCAGTCGTCTGCAATGCTCGACCACCGCCATGTCTCTGGTGCAGTGCACCCGTGCTGCTCACTCACCGAATGCAATCCCCCCTTCCCATACATACATATGGGCATATATATATATATATATATATATATATATATACATATAAACGCATCAGTGTATCACTAAATTTTATAAAAAAGTCCAAGTGTCGTGACAACAAATATATTGGAACATTATACGCTTTCGAATGTCATTCCAATTACAGTATTTATAATGAAGAATATTTGCATATCTGAATAGTTTCAATCCAGTTTTTAATATTTTAAATACTCAACTTATTGACACTATGTCTTATATTGGAGTGTTTGGTTGGTACAAAAATAATTGAGGGTGTTTATCTTTTCGAGTTTGGCACTGATTTTTCAAGTCACCGTTATCTTTTTTATAGTCATATGATACATCATTGTAAAAAATGAAATTATGTTCATCATAGCATTCATAACTTTCGCATATATTACAATTATTATACTCCTGAAACGCTTCTCACTCTTCACTTTTATGTAATCAGTATTAAAGAAAAATGTAGATCTTAATGTAAAATATTACTAGTATTCATGAAGAATGAAAAGAGATGCTATGTTTTCTCTTTTCAAAAGAATTTAATTGATATTATTTTATATATAAAGTTCGTGCAAAAAGTATTGCGGTTTTTATAATTTTAAGTTTGGCGCAATTCAGTAATGGTTCAAATCGTTAATATATACTGTATTTCTATACGGAACCAAAATTTGGGACCTACGTTACTTCAACGAGATAGAAAAAATTAAACAACAATTTTTCAAAAAGCTCTTAGTATTACTAAAGTGTACGAGGGTGGTCCCAGAAGTACCCGACCCAACAAAGAAAACACAAAAATTTTGGAAAAAAATATATTTATTTTCAACATAATCTCCTTTCAGCTCTATACACTTTTCCCATCGATGTTCAATAAGTTCGATACCCTTTTTATAATAAGAACTGTCTTTCTCCTCAAAATACCCATTAACTGCCGACATCACTTCTTCATCGTTGGGAAATCTTTGACCACTGAGCCATTTTTTCAAGTTTGGGAACAGAAAATAATCCGAGGGGGCTAACTCTGGCGAATAGGGTGCATGAGGTAGCAATTCAAACTTTAATTCATTAATTTTGGCCATTGCAATAACGGATGTGTGAGATGGTGCATTGTCTTGATGAAACAACACTTTCTTCTTAGCCAAATGCGGCCGTTCTTGCTCGATTTCTTCGCTCAAACGATGCAATAAGTTCGCATAATACTCGCCGTTGATAGTTTTTCCTTTTTCAAGATAGTCAATGAAAATTATCCCACGCGCATTCCGAAAAACCGACGCCATGACCTTGCCTGCAGATGAAACGGTCGTCGCCTTCTTTGGAGCCGGTTCTCCCTTTTCAGTCCATTGTTTTGATTGTTCTTTTGTCTCGGATGTGAAGTGATGGACCCATGTTTCATCCATGGTTATGAAACGGATCAAAAATTCTGCTTTGTTGCTGTGAAACTTCGCTAAACACTCAATTGAAACATCTTAACGACACTGTTTTTGCTCGAGTGTGAGCAAACGCGGCACCCATCTTGCACACAGCTTTCTCATGTCCAAATTTTCAGATAATATGCGATGTACCGCACTTTTTGAAATGCCTACTATGTCTGCTAGCTCGCGCACTTTCAGTCGACGATCATCCAGTACCGCTTTGTGGATTTTCTTCACCATTTCTGGAGTCGTCACCTCATTTGGTCGACCGCTGCGATGCTCGTCTTGGCAGCTCGTACGGCCCCGTTTAAACTCTGCTACCCAATATTTCACTGTTGTAAACGAAGGAGCAGACTCACGCAGAGTACAATCCAGTTCAGCTTTTATATTGGTTGGGCTGAGGCCTTTCAAATAAAAGTATTTTTCACGTATTGTATCACGTAACGATGACCAATTTTCTCCATTTTCACAAATTCACTGAAAACGTTCACTATTGATGGCTGCCAAACAAATACTAAACAACGTGGCGTCCTCAAACGTGAAACATATGCTTTATAGATTGTGTACTTTCTAATACAGTGATATTTTTCAAACAACTACCGCCATCTCTAGGTCAGGCCGGGTACTTCTGGGACCACCCTCGTATACGTGGATATACGATTAGATTCGAGACAAGCACACCAAAACTTGAATAATACGTATTCAAACGAGTACTGAAATAATCAGACAAATTAGTAAAAATGGACGAACATCGTTTTCCTCGTAAATGCTATGATAGATTATTGAATTTGAACAACTCTACAAACAATCTACCTAAATACAATTGGTGTACCCAAATTCAGAATACGCTATATAAATACGGATTCTTCCGACTATGGATCAACCAAAACTCTACGCAAATAATGGGTTATATAGAAAAAATAATAAACAATATATTTGAAGAGAGCATAAGAAACGACGTCGAATGCATAGAAAATTCGACATATAGCACTCTATACAAAACAATAAAGAACCCTACTTTTCTTGACTGCGAGCCGTAGTTAAAATTTAACATACCACTGAAATACATCAGAACCATGACCCAAATAAGACTTCTGGGATGCGACATTTACTACAATAGCAATATAGGAATTACCTATAAAATATGTGAAACGGACAAGTACCTAATGTGTAATTTAAATGAGAATGAAACAATCCAACACCTACTAAGTGCGGGTTTACAATATGAGCCATATAGGAACAGTTTCATACAAGTTAACCAATGTCCAAATATTATGCTCATAAAGACCAAAAGTGAAGCAAAGAATATATTTCATTGTAGAACTTCAGCCTTGAAACGTCAGTCAATCTGTCTAAATGAATAAAATATACTTCATGTTATTCTTTAATACTATTAAATATTACTGTTCTATTTTATTATTTAACTATTATCTTAGTATTCAAACTGAACATTATTACTATTTAAATTGTAAAACTGTATCATAAAAATAAGCTTATGTAAAATACCTTTGTAATAGGTCATTACGTACCTCGGATACAAATAAATATATTCATTCATTCATTCATATTATGGTGTAACATATGAAATTGCGGAATTTACAGATGAGAATTAAAAAGCAATATTTTTAACAAAACAAAATAAATTTAATCAAAATAAGCTCCATCAGCTTCAATGGTCTTTTGACAACGAGAAATTAGATTGTTTATCCCATTTTTATAAAAATCAACATTTTTAGAGCTTACAAAGTCTTCGAATCATTGAATCATTTCTGTTTGGTATCGGATTTTTTTTTCTTAAATAATATTCCAAGTGAAGAAAAAGATGACAATCAGTCGGTAAAAGATCTGTTGAATAAGGGGATGTTGTAAAATTTCATAATTTAATGAATTTAATTTGGAAATTGTGATTCGAGATGTGTGTGGTCGAGCATTATTTTCAATAGTATTGGCTCATATCTATTAACATTGGCTGTTTTGTTTTTTATTTTTCATTTATATTGTCGATTTTGCGACAATATGAATCAGCCGTAATTCCTTCGCTTGGTTTTAAAAAATAATAATGGATTATTTCTTTATTTGTCCACCACACAGTAGCCATAAGTTTTGTTTAGTGTAATGACGGGGCTTGGGTGCGTGTGCTGTGGATCTTCATTTGCATTTAACCATTGTCCAGATCTTTTTCTGTTATCATACAGAATCTTCTTTTCATCGCAAGTAATGATTCAATTGAAAAATGACGTTCTATCATTTCGAATCATCAATGTAGAACACACCTCTAAGTGTCTCAGTTTCTGACCATCTGTCAATTCGTGCACCATCAACTTATCTGGCTTTTTCACCTTTTCTATTGCAGTAAGGTGCCGACAAACAGTCATAAAACTAACACACACCTAAATCAAACCTAAATCACATGCAAGAGCTCGAACTGTTGTGTGTGGATTATCTTCCACCACGACTCTCAAATGTTCTTCGTTCACTATGGTTTTGGGCCTTCTTCGAGGCTCATTGTCAAGATTCATATTACTGAAACGAAATATTTTGAACCATAATTTAATTGTTCTCTGGCTAGTAGACCCTTCTCCGAAAGTTCCATTAATAGTTTTTCCTTTTACCACTGCATTGTGTCCCAACTTGAACGCATGTAAAAAAGTAGACACAAATCTTTTGTGGACACCATCTTGTTAAAGGGTATTAAAAAAATACAAATAACAACAATAACTCCGTATGTAAAAACAATTGGAGGGTACAGTACACTAGTCAATATCAAATAGCTAAACTTGTAGAATATTGCACAGAACCTTTCTCAATCGCGATCGACCGGTTACTGACTGGAATTCGGCAACATGATGTATTACAACCTAATATATATATATATATATATATATATATATATATATATATATATATATATATATATATATATATATATATATATATATATGTATGTATGTATGTATGTATGTATATAATCCATCAAACATATATTCTCAGAAATAAATAAAATATTTGTTATAAATCTGATGTTATATGATCTCATTATATTCCTTATTAACATAACAATAACGGATTGTATACTTATGGTTAACTTACTTTCTAAAAATCCAAGAATAATATGTTTATTCAAATTGCATAACAATATATTTCCATTTTCCAAATTTAATAATCAAATGCGTATCTTATTCATCGCTGGTAAATACTTTTCTTCTAGATAAATAACGACCTTCAGTTACGTGTGAGTACTGTTAAAAACATCCTACATACAGATACTGCGTTGGAAAATATGAAGTCGTTGTACCTAAACGCGACGCCAAGTACATACTCATATGTATTCTCACTATTGTCCCATTTGTGCAGGATCAAAATAAGTAACTAACATTGTCTGCGCGATATCTGTTAGGGTGTGTATCTTATCGCACATAAATTCAGTTACATTCAATTTGATCGTTTTTATGAACCGGAAATTGTTTTTTGAATGCACTTTATCTGCTCTTCGCGTTTTATTTATTAGATTATGATCACTTTTATTGTAAATTTTATGAGTTTCGAATACACATTTATTCACAATCAAACGAATTATCTCTCTGATAATATTGTTATATCGTAAAGAGTACACTTTTATGATTCACAAACATGTTATAAATTTCAAATAAATTTCATTTAACGCGGCTGATGAGAGGAACGCGATCGTTCGCTTTTCTTTGCCAGACTGGCGGGAGAGTTTTAATGCTTTACGGATTTTAATTAAATGTACGTAATGATTAAACAAGTAAATGGAATATTTTATTGACTGCTTTTGTTTCGGTGTATATTTTTTTTTCTTATTTTTAATTTCACTCGACGTATATACTGAACGAATATAAGCATTAAAAAAGTACTCAGATCATCAGTCGACAAGTAAGCTCTCTGTGTTCGATATTTTAACATTTATACTAATCGTAATTTCGATTTTCTAATTTAATTAATTTTTTTTTGTTTCTTAATCTTATATAGAAAGAATATTGGTTTAGAATTTTAAAATTAATATAAATAATTTAAAGTAAATAGCACACACACACACATATATATATATATATATATAGAGAGAGAGAGAGAGAGAGGATTCAATTAAGGTTTCTACATGGAAGTATTAAAGGAGACGCAGAGGTTAACATAAGTTATGTTATTTTTTATTTAGTATTTTAGTTGAATTCAATATTAAAATACAATTGAATTAAAGTACTAAATGACGGATAACATGTTTTTTTTAATTTTTACCTCTTTTTAATACTTTCGTGTGAAAGTTTAAGATTTCTCTCTCTCTCTCTCTATATATATATATAGAGAGAGAGAGAGAGAGAGAGAAAGAGCGTTCATAAGTATTCAGGCACCCCAATAAATTGAAATAATTCGGTTTAATTAGTTACTAATGTGCTTGATTATTGTCTGTAGAGTATTATCTATTGTTTAAATAATAAATCAATGACTAGAAAAATAGGAAACTGAATAAGGTGAGACATTTCATAAAAAGTCGGCTCCGGAAAATTTCAGCGGTGAAGTGAAGATTAGATGTTGTCTAGGTTTTTACAGGGAATTAATTTGTAGATTTTGTGGTAAGAGAAGTATATTTTGGTTTTGTTATGTAGTTTTCAATCATTCAAACTTGTCAGGATCAAATAATTACATCGAAATAAGTGCAGCGTTTAAAATAATTGAAGATTGCAATTCTGTTTTTGATTTTTCATTGAAATAGCTAAAATGAAGGAACATTGAATAGAAACTCGGTGCATGATAATCTCTCAACATAAGTTAAGACAAAGTAACTGTCAAATTGCAAATAAAATATTATCTTGTAAGGCAGTAGACAGAATAGTTAAAAATATAAAGATTGTAAGCGTGTTGTAAACTAAAAACGAACCGGGCGTCCAAGAACAATAATAACGGCAGATGATTGCAGATTTATTAATCAATGAGCTAACGTAATCGACGCTTAACAACACCAGAAATAACGGTACAAGTCAACGACAGTTGACAAAAGCTTCTCAATATTTCAATTGTTAAACGAAGGTTAAATGAGGCTGGCTTATAAAAAAGGAAATGTTTAAGAAAACCCTTACTACGATCAATAAATATCAAAAAAAGTTCGGAATCAAAACAACAAAACAACACGAAAACTGCACCACCATTGATTGAAAGAAGGTTCTATGGAGTGACGAATAAAAATTTGAAGTTTTTAGTACAAGGAAATGTGTCTTTATCCATAGATCATCTTGAGAGCAGGTGTCAAATCATTTTGTTATTCCACCCGTTAAACATGGTGAGTGATCTGTGATGATGTGTGTCTGTTTTCGGGAATTGGTTTAGGGAGTCTTGTTAAAATCGAAGTGAAACCAAACGAGGAGCACTACAGGAATATGTTGAACAAGCATGCTTTCCATTCTGAAGCAAGGATTATTGGGAATCGATTCGTTCTTCAATAGAGCAACGATCCCAAACACAAGTGAAAATTGTATCTAAGCTTCCTGAAGCAAATAGAAATAAACATTTTAAAATAATTGTTTGGTCTTCTCAGTCATCTGATATCAATCCTATAGAGCTCTTGTGGGATGATTTTGATCGAAATGTTAGCAAGAAGTGGCCAACATTACAGCAAAAATTTTGAAAAATACCACAGGAAGAACAGAGGAAAATAAAGCTAGGAACATAGGAAAAAATTATAAATAGAATGCCTCGAATATAGTAAGAAATCATCAAAAATAAGAGTGATTACATTGATGAATCTAACATAGTTTTTTTAAAAAAATAGTTTTTATTCTTTTTTTATAATCCGTACACTTAACATTGCAATATATATATATATATATATATATATATATTTAATTAAGTTAATAAATTATTTATACCCGAGATATATGACGTTGGTATATATAAAGTCGTGGAAAATAAAATAGGTGCTAGTTTAGTATAATTATTATCATTTTTTTTAAATTTCTTTAATAAAATCAAGTCGATCTAGTACAAAAATTTTGATTTATAATGATCTACCAAAAATAATTTGACATTGCAGCAATTACTGTCTACTGTTGCGGAAATCGGCGAAAACGTTCAAAACTGTCAAAATTAATTTGGTCGATGAAATAGTTGCATTTAAAATAAGTGTTCGAAATTGGGATATAAAAAATCAAAAATCAAAAACAATTTCTCTCGGATAAACTGTTTTTGAAATGGCAATCATCTTATTCAGATTGAATAACATTTTAAAGCGTATAAGATAGAAAAACTACATTCCAAGAATAATACAGGACCTGAACGAAAATCATCCTGATCGTAGTGTCGAATTTTTCGAGTTATATTTTAAAAAATCTGCAGAGTACGCTCTATTTTCCAGTAAGACCGTTTAAAGTGATGAGGCAATATTCAAGTCCAATGATTCATTTAATCACCGCAATTGTTCGATTCTGGGCAACCGAAAATTTGAATTTACAATATATTACATTGTGGTGAGGATTTCATCATCGGGTTTGATTAAACAACTCTTTTGACGGAAAACGTCTTACACTGCGGGTTTAATATGGGTGGAAACTATACGAAAGTCGATGTTACGATTTTGTGTATATTAAACAAATCTCAATAACTTTAAAAATATAACGCATATCCAAATAATCTATACATCGTTTAATAGAGCAAAGATGTAAGAATTTTAAGCAATGTTAACCTTAAGCGCGTGTCGTCACAGGCCGCCACAACATTGTCGCCAAATTGTAGTGTAATATTATCGTTTCGCCATGCGGAAAAATTAATGTAACTCAAGAGTGTGTACGCGTAGAATATTGTGTAATGTATCGTTTGACAGAGCTGGACAAGTGCTATAAAATGAAATACTAACAGTGACAATAGCGTAAGCAATTGAAAAGATATATACTGATAAAGTATTGAATCTCGATTAATTTTCTCTACAATTTTAAACATGTCCAAATATCTTCAAAACAAGAAGGTAAATAAGTATTGTAGACGATTATAAAGTGAAAGAAGACTAAATGGGAATCTAAAAAGGCCCCTATAACATCATCAGAATGAATACGGAGGATGAAGCAGCGTCGATAAGTTGAGGCGAACAACAGTCACGCGAACGCTGCAAAGCCTGATGCAAGTTCACAGAGAATAGATGTCGACAGTGAGATGGAACCGATGGAATGCGACGAAACAGAAGCAGATGTAACGTTTGAGAATAGATATTTAGCGTTTAAACCCCATTGGGGTCTAGCGACGGAGCACTTTGAAAAGACATTTTATGGCAACAAGTTGGGTTCTGTTCGTGGATTTTGTGACCGCATATGGTTCCAAAATAATTTAAAACAGCCAAATGCAGCTATGTTGTAATTCTTATAACAGGAATTTGCAGATGAAGACGTTCTACAGTTCATGTTGTGCTCAAACTGCTTTACATTATTAAAGCAAAGAAAGATGCCAACGTTAAGTAAAATTGACAATTTCGCGTATCCGCTGAAGCCAAAACAATTGCCACTCAACTATATCGAGATGTTTCTTTTTCAATTAATGCTTTACTACACAAATCATGTCAGAACAATAGTTAGTGACTGGCCCTGCGATCCCAACATACCGCTTCAGCTCAGCGGGGACTTTAACATTGATGCGTCGAACGATAGTCTGAAACAGTCTCTGAACGACAAGTTTACATTGGTCTTGGTCACGGATCCAACTGACTTTAAAGAATACCATTATAGACTTTATGTTCTCTAGAGACATAAGTGTAGCATGTAAGTCTTACATATTGTACTACTCGTACCATTGTCCCGTCTTTAATCAAATTTTACAAATTAGTCAGCATTGTGAGAAATAATTAAAAAGACACATAAGTTAGTTGTGCTCATTACTTTTTTATCAGCCCTAGAAACACAACGCCCCGACAACACCGCTTAGGTTAGACGTTTTCTGCCAAAAAAACCTCAGCGGTAGTGACTCCAACACTACCTACCATTTTTTTTAATGCAGTTATGACTCGTGCCATGTATCTCACCTTGCTTCAGGAATCCATCTTTCCACACATTCGTGAGCTAATTGAGGATAATGATAAATTTCATTTTCAATAAGATGAGAAACCTTTTCATTAATTTAATCGCGATTTTAGAGCTTATATGGATCAAAGTTTCTCAATCAGAGGGACTGTATGAAGAAGCATTGTTGATTACGATTCACGTTCACCAGATATAGTACCATTAAATTTGCATTTATAGTAATATCGCAAATATATCATTTATGTCACAAAACTAACAACTAGCGCCGAATTACGGCCAGCTAATGAAAAATAATGTGGAAAAATACAAAGCGATATGTTAAGTGATATACATAGGTTTATTTTTCGAGGATTTTTACAACATATGGACGAAAATGGAAGACGATTTAAACATTTTTGCTAACGGGTTTTTATCACATTTTTCAACAAATGAGAATTTACAAAATATCCAATTGTGTATTAAAAATTTGAATATAATTTACACATTCATACGTACATGCATACATATATATATATATATATATATATATATATATATATATATATATATATACGAGGTCAGAGAATTAAGTAATGCGACAAAATTCAAAAATCGAGTATATTTAAAAATTAAGGTACATTGCTGCAATCCCCTTCAAAGTAGTCCCCTCCCGCATCTATACACTTATTCCAGCGAGTTTTCCAGTTTTCGTAACAATTCTGGAACACTTCTTGTGGGACCTCTACGAGTACCCTCGTCACAGATTCTTGGATATCTTCAACGGAGTCAAAATGTCGACCTTTGACGAATTTTTTCATATGGGGGAATAGGAAAAAGTCGCAGGATGACATGTCCGGTGAATAGGGCGGTTGTGGTAACGTTGCGATGCCTTTAGACGCCAAAAACTGAGAGACACTGAACGCACTGTGACAGGGAGCATTGTCGTGATGCAGAACCCAAGTCTTCGCGATCTCTGGACGCACTCTGAGCACCCTTTTTCGTAATTTTTCGAGCACATTGCGGTAGAATACTTGATTTACGGTTTATCCAGGTGGTACGAACTCTTTGTGAACCATCCCTTTGCTGTCGAAGAAGCAAATCAACATGTTTTTCACTTTGGACTTGCTCATTCGCGCCTTCTTATTTTTAGGTATATATAGCACCTGACTACGACTCAGGGCATCACTACCATACACTTTAAGTACTTTTTCATAAGTTTCTGTCGCGGTTTCGCCGAGTTTTGCACAAAATTTTATCGCGCACCGTTGCTCTAAATTTCTCTGTTCCATTTTCGTGACATGCACTGCTCGCGCGTTGTTACAAAACACTAAACAGCTGGCGAAGAAATGATAGTACGAGGGTGGTCAAGGTCTCAATCGAGAGAGTAGGGATCTGTCATTACGGTGGCAGAGTTACAGGTTCGCAGTGTTACCACAGGCCGAGAAAAAAAATCTATCGCATTACTTAATTGTCTGACCTCGTATATATCCATATATATATATATATATATATACATATACATATATATATATATATATATATATATACGTATATATATATATACACATATATAGACAGATAGATAGATATGTAGATATACATATACAAATATATAGGCTGGAATAAAAAAACCTCCCGAATTTCGCACAGCCATTGGTTCGTCGCTAGTGAAGTGCGACGAGACGTAGTGGTCTTCAGATAACATGTGGTTTACCGTTTACAGTTACTGTCATGGCTTGAACGGGTGTGCACCGTGCGTTTGTTATTAAATCATTTATCCGAAATATCAAATCTGTTATCGCCACGCAGAGAGCTTTTCGAATTCACTTCACGCTCTATCGAAATTTTGCTCTTCCGGACTGAAAATCCATATTGCTATGGATTGCAAATTTCAGGCAGATAGATTCGGCGTTAAAACGAAAATTACCTGAAAGGCCAAAGGAGCAATCGGACACCAAATAAGGTCAACTCTGTAAGGCATTGGATTATGCAATCTCTCAAATGTTCAGCCCGTAAACATGCTTCTGTTTTAGGGTTGTCTGATCGAACCGTTAGAAGAAATTTACACACCGATCTTAAGTTACATCCGTACAAAACAATGGTTGTTCAGAAACTTAAAAAACGCAACTGTAAGAAGCGAATGGAATGTTGTGAGAATATCATTCAAAATATTTCTGTAAACATTGTTCTGCTCACAAGTGACGGAGCTCACTTTCAAACGTCTGGCTACGTTAACAAGCAGAATATTCGTTTCTGGACGGAAAAACATCCTCATTAACTTCATGAAAACTCTCTACACAGCTAACGTGTCATTGTTTGGTGTGCTATTGCAGATTTTGGTGTTTATGGTCCTTACATTTTTGATAAGAGAGGCGAAGCTACTACAGTAACTTTTCGTCGGTATGTGGAGATGCTATGGAACTTCATGGTACCGAAATTCAGCGAACTTGGAAATCCGAATATGTGGTTTCAACAGAATGGGTCCACCTCTAACACGGCGAGCAGACGAACGGAATTTTAAGAGAACTATTTTCAGTGCACTTGATTTCATTACGCCGTCATGATGGGTAGCCTGCACGTTCACCGATCTCACCCGTTTTGACTTCTTTTTAGGAGCCATCTGAAATCTGAGGTCTACAAATATCCACCAACAACCATTATTGAACTGAAAGCTGCTATAAGCCAAGAAATTGCATCGATAACCCTGGAAATGACCCGCCGAGTGATACAAAACTTCAGAAATCGACAACAAATGTGTATCGCAAATGATTTCCATCTGGACGATATCATATTCAAGACTAATAAAAAGTAAACTGTATTCCATGCACTTTTAGATGATTTAATAAAATTTCGTATAACATTGACCGTGCCTTATGATTTAAAAATTGAGAACTCTCCAAAAATATTTCACCTTTTTCGAGTCTCACCACTATTTTCTGCACACACATTATATATCAATATATAAACACCTGAACTATATTATCTAAAATACAGTTATATCCAGATTGTAATATAATACACAACTCCTGTAACTGAACTACGACCTTGGTATAATTAATACTACGATCGACATAGACCATTCCGATAAACATTTGGCAACCGAATTTCTGATTTAAATCTAAACATAAAATATAAATGCCGTACAACATATCTATACTATACATGAATCTAGATATATATATATATATATATATATATATATATATATAAATAAAACTTCACAAAAACTTCTACTAACACACTTGCACACTTCAATATATATATATATATATATATATATATATATATATATATATATATATATATATATATACATTTATATATATTGGTAATAAACACGTGAGAAATTGCAATTTGGTAGCTTGACCGCTACTACTCGTGTAGCTGCATTATATAATCCCTGGCCAATGCTGCAACACACCAGTTAAGGCCATTACCAGCATCGCCTCTCCATATCAGTGACAGCCAGTGGTCGCACCATCCCTGTACTCTCACATTTGTGTGCCTGTGCTACCTCGCACACTGCCCCACTAGTGACCCTACTCCTCGTAGTGAGACACTGTGCGGTTACTAACTCTTCTACGTCCTCTAAACGTTCTCCACCTTGTTCTCATTCCAATTCCAAATGATGTAGTAGTGTGGGAAGATAAACAGTACAGCACTGTGCTCGAATCCACTATAATGTACTGTAGGTTTTAAAATATTACGAAAAGCGAAGCAAGTTTTTCTGAATTTTACGTTCAATTGTCTGATGGATGTTTCAAATACTTTAAACAATTAGTAATTTTTTTTCGTTCTGTAACTAATAATTTAAAAGTTATTGAAACGTTATACTACTATTAACAACACGAAATTTAAAAATTTATTAGGTTTGTAGAAAAATAATAACGGTGTATGACCTTCAAATTCATATACACTTTTAAATTGAAGTAGTTTCAAGTGGTCCAAAACTGTTGGATGACTAATACCTAACTCTTGTGCAAGTTCTTGAATTTTTATTATTGAGTTAGTATGGCCGCCACATACATCTTACAGGCTGAGTATTGCAGAGAGCGTCAAATGGCTCAGTCGGCAGGTAAGCGATTCTGTTCGGGTCGATAACCAGGTTAATCATTATTACATCCGCATCGGTCAAGCATTGATGGGTGTTACGACTGTTCTAATCTGTACATATCTCTTCAATCCTCAACCAATCATTCTTTCTGTTTATATTCAACTTATTGTGACCAATTAAATAAACCATATTAATCATGTGTTTTAGTAACGCGTAAATTATTTATATCCATTAACCTTTAACAGTTGTGCGTGGTTCTGATTCAACTAACGCCTTCAGTTGGTCGTTATGAACTCAAGAAGGACACCCGCGACATTCTTCATCTTCAAGGCTCTCGTCCCTAATACAAAATTTTTGGAACTACTATTGCACCATACGTTCCTTAACAATATCCATACTTAATAATTATTAAAATTTAATTCATCCTTATAGATGATGGTTCTTAAGACCTGTCTATAAAAAAGGAATTTGAATTGAAGATTGTTCAACAATTTTACTGTTGAAAAACCGGAGACAGAGTTTACTTGTAATCTCTTGTGAGATTTTAATGTTGTATTTTTCTTTTAATATAATTTACAAACTTCTAATTTTGTATTATAATAATATTAGAGATGTAGATACTGTCAAACATTTAACACTTCTGTAACAGTCTTATTGGTTTGTTTATTTTCTAATAAAATAAATCAAAAAAATAGAAACAACTTTTTTATATTTGATGTAATGAATTAAAATTATATTGATGTTCGCACAATGATTTTACATTTATTTATATTATTAGGTTGGTGGAAAATTAATTGAGAATTATGATCTTCAAATTCATACACATTTTTCTCTTTTTTGATTTTTTCAGCTATTTTAATTGGTCGAAAACTATTGGATAAGTAATTCCCAAGTTTTGTGCAAGCTTTCGAATTGTTATGCGTGGTACTGATTCAAATAACGCCTTCAGTTGGTCGTTATAAACTGAAAAAGGATCTCGAAAGCTTTCGTCCCCAGCTCGAAATTTTTGGAACCACCATTCCACCGTAAATTCCTTAACAGTACCCACACTAAAACCATCGTTTAGTTTATGAGCAGTTTCTGTTATTTTACCACCCGTTTTGAACTCATACAAAAAATTACTCTTATTTGCTTCTTTTCTATCTTTAATTCAATAGCCCAGTTTGAAGCAAAATTAATAATAAAACTTAAGCCTATATTATCATTATGTAGACCGAAAAATGCACTTTAAAATTATATTAAGATGAACACGACGAAATGACACTTTCATTAAGAAAATAAGGTTAGTATTTGGGAAATAAAAACCGCAATTATTTTTCTCACAACCTAATATTTTGAATTTGTTGTATTTTTTAAATTTATTAAATCGTCTGTGTCAAATAACTTTCAGCAACTGTATGGGAAATTACTAATAAATATTCAATTTATTGATAAGTATTAAACATGTAGAAAGTACAAAAAAATCTGATTTTATAAAAATGTAAAGAGTCTTCTTAATCAAATATTTATATTTCACTACCACCTACGATTTTTCATTTTTAAGTTGTTGTCACTTCCAATCATTTCCATTAATTTCGAAACTATCTACAGGTAAAATCCGAACGAATGATGAATAAACGCAATAAAAAATATTAAATTTTTTTTGAAATAACTTACTTTTTTCAAACCTGTATACATTTCTAATATAGAGTAAAACCGAAATTTCAACAAATATAAATAACACAGCTGTCCTATCAAAAAGAAACGAGTATGATGCAGTAGTTTTTTATTAATTTTAGAAATTAAATCATATTTTTTATTAATAGATAATATTTTTCTATTAATATCATTTTTATAAAAAAAATAATTGCATATTAACAAAAAAATACTATGAATATTACATCATCATCATCGGCCTCTCTCAATTAACTGCTGGATAAAGGCCTCTTCCATGCTTGCCCATTTTATATGATTGAATGGTTCTCTTTTCCTGTTCTGTGATTTGTTAGGAAGGAGGAGCGAAGGTTATTGAGCGGGGGATGGTATCGTCTAGTTAAAAAAAAATTTTTTAACACTAAGAATAAAAATTCATAAATTATTTAAAATTATATGAAGCTAATTGTAACATTTCACAATTTATCATTAATTTTAAAGTGTCTGTCAATTTAGATATTCTTTGCCTAATATGAGCCAGACATCATAGAAAACTTCGCATAAAAATAAAATGTTTTCAAGTTTATCCAATCCTCTCGAGAGTAATTGCTCGTATAAATATAAAAAAAATACAACAGCTCTTCATAATCGTACTGAATCCCAATCAGGCGATTCGCAATCTATAAACCATTTATCGAAATGTATGAACTGAAAAATATATAGCGAATCGACCACCTTGCCGAGTGCAACTACATGTATAAACGACCTATGTTATGTACGTACAGTCTGGTGCAGTGCGCCAGTCAGCCAAAGGCAACGCTAATAGTCTGGCCATGAATCAGAGGTTCGATGCCCATGCAGTGTTCTATTATTATGCAAAACTTATTTATTATCTCCTATCTAGTGATATGCGTTCGCGTTGCAGCTATTAACTG
Organism: Acanthacorydalis orientalis; assembly: GCA_034766995.1. Taxonomy (NCBI): domain Eukaryota; kingdom Metazoa; phylum Arthropoda; class Insecta; order Megaloptera; family Corydalidae; genus Acanthacorydalis; species Acanthacorydalis orientalis. The sequence goes on from CM068313.1 coordinate 58,609,363, forward strand.
GTGACCAATTGTAATTAACATATCAAAGGAATACCAATTCATACTCTGTACATGGAAATTGTATTTACCTGCCCATTGTGATTCCCTATATCGGTTTATAATAATTGTACGCGCATAATTTATGAACATTAACAAATTATATAACAGAATAGAATAGAATATGATATACACACCTATACATTTCAAATCAACTGTGTAAAATCACCTGAATATGCTCTTTTAGAAATAAAATATAGATTTTTTAAAAACAAGTTTTACAAATAAATAAATTGAAAAAAGAAAAAGTCCTGCCGCAGAAAATTCAAATATTCCACTATAAAAAATATATACATTTATCGTTATATATCTACCCTAATACTAATGCACCTTAAACTAGTTTCTAATCATCACTAGCTTTAAGGAACCCGTCAATTTCTTATGACGGGATTTGTCTGATCTCAAATGTCATGTTTAACCCTTATGTTAGTAACCAACTTTACCGACGTCTTTTAGCAACCGGGTACCCACAGACCTGAGTATTAAAAATTTTGTTTATTTTATTAAAAAAATGTTTTTCTAAACATTTTTTTCTTGAAATATTAATAATGCGTGATAATTTAAAGAAAAAAAATAATAATAACAATATAGAATTGTGAATGACATCTGTGAATGAAGCCCGTTACGATACTCGAAATTTATTCATTCTTCGGTATCTTGATTTGTGCTGGCGCAAATAATTCAAATACAGATCATACTTTTGATATGTGGCACTCCAATTCTTATCCGCTGACGATGGGATTGACGAGATTCCATAATATTCTGCGTTTTTTGAGATTCGACGATAGTAATACTCGAAGTCAACGTAAAAAAGAAGACAAGGCAGCTCCAATTCGTGATGTGTGGACAATGTTGAATTCCAATTTAGCTCAGATGTACAAGCCAACCGCAAACTTGACTATTGATGAACAGCTTTATCCATACCGTGGCCGTACTGGATTTACTCAATATATACCATCGAAACCAGCTAAGTACGGTATAAAGATCTGGTGGATTTGTGATGCGGAAAACGCATATCCTTTGCAAGGGATTATGTACACTGGTAAAACAGATAACACTCGAGAAAAAAATCAGGGTGAAAGAGTAGTGAAAGAATTGGCGGCTCCGTACCGAGGTAGTGGTAGAAACATCTGCATGGATAACTTCTTTACTACTCTACCCGTTGCTAAACATTTGTTATCGTGGAATATTACCATTGTTGGCACGGTAAAAAAAAATAAACCTTACATCCCTAGTGTTATGGGAGCAAATAAGACACGGGAGCAGTATTCGACAGTTTTTGGATTTCACGAAAAAGTTACCATGTGTTCCTACGTTCCTAAAAAAAATAAAGCTGTCATTCTGTTATCTATAATGCATTCAGATGCATCTTTTGGTGATGACGCTAAACAAAAACCAGAAATTATAAATTTTTATAATAAATATAAAGCTGGTGTTGACACAATGGACCAAATGGTCCGGAGGTACACAAGTCAACGACGATATTCGAGATGGCCAATGGCAATGTTCTTCAACATGCTAGACATTTCTTCACTTGAATCATATATAATTTATTATGAAAATAATAAAATGATCGCCAAAAAAACGACAGAACGTCGTCAATTTATGCGTAAGCTAAGTGAAGAACTGACATTGTCGATGATTGAACACCGCACGGCGAATCCACAAGTAATGCGCCACTTCTCAACAAAAATTGCCATTGAAAGCATTTTAGGCCATGCACTGACAGAAACAGTCGTGGTAAATCCTGGTCCAGTGATTCTAAAAGATAAAACCGGAAGAAAAAAAGTAACAGGATCTTGCCATGTCTGCAATGCCTTGCCTGAAGAACTGTGCCAATTGTCACCAACCAGTATGTGACGAGCACTCAGTTAATCTTGTACAATGTGTTCAATGTCATTAATTATAAAAAAAAGTGTAATATTTCTTTATTTTTTTAATAAAATTTAGTTGCATGCATTTATAAAAATTATCTTCAATTTATTTCCTATGCTTTCCACTGTGGGTACCCGGGTACCCGGTTGCTAATGGGGCGATGGCTGAAGTTTAAGCTTATTTTAAAAAAAAAGTAAAAAATAAATAAATTAAATGCACTCACAACTAGCTTTCTTTTAAGTTAAAAAACGACGATTTGGGAGCTTAAAATGAAATATTGAATTTTCTTTAAGCTATTCATACAAATACACCGCGGTGGGTACCCGGGTACCCGGTTACTAACATAAGGGTTAAAAATACAAAAACATATAAGTATTAGGTAACCAAGAAATTTTTGTCGTTGTTATAACGTACATTAATTCTAAGGATTGTTTATCGTGTTTTACTCTTAACTGTTGAATGAATCTCGAACTGTTCACTTTAATTTAAAATATAATTCTAACCGTTAAAAATGTATGTAAAAAATAATGTAATATGTGCATGTTTGCTTTATGAATTTAAAGTTGGGACTAACGATATAGAAACTGCAAAAAAATTATACTGCGTTTGGAGAAAAGACTTTGTTACATCAAGTAACAAATTGTTACAATTGTTACATCAAGAACAGTCCAGAAATGGTTTAAAAAAATTTCTGCTGGGAATGAATCTATTAAAGACGAAACCAGATCAGGATGACCGTCAAATTTAAATATCGACGAATCGGAGACAATGACAGAAACTAATTCCAGTTTAACGTGTCAACAGCTTGCAGAATTGTTCAAATTAAGTGACGAAATAATACAGTCACATTTACACAAAATAGGAAAGAAGTGGAAATTAAGTAAATGGGCACCATACGAATTAATTCCCAATTATAAATTACAGAATCTTACAATCTGTACATCTCTTATTTCACGATTAAAATCAGGGAACATTTTAGATCAAATTTTGACCACTAATGAAAAATGGATTATTTATTCGAACTTTTCATTGGAAGATCCTGTCCTACAAAGTCATAAATGAAAGTTAACATCGCGAAAACTTATTCTCTGTTTGGTGGGCTTCAAAAAGAATTACTCACCATGAATATCTACGAGTGGGTCAAACCCTAGCGGCAAAAATTTATAGTGAACAATTCTAACAAGTACACGATGCATTACAACAAAAACAGCCAGCACTTATAAATCGTAAAAAAGTTATATTTTTGCGAGATGACGCACAACTACACGCTGCAGTAGAGACCAGAACAAAAATTATGAATTTAGAGTGGGAGATCCTCTCCCATGGCCCATATTTCACTAATATCTCTCCATCAGATTATCGCCTATTTTTATCTTTGGACAATCTTATGCGTGGTAAACAGTTTAATTATGAAGAAGAATCAAAAATGTAGATGTCTACATTTTTTGAAAATAAAAATAATTAGTTTCATACAAATCGAATTTATAAAATATCTTCTCGCTGGGAAAGAATTGTTCAATGCGAAAATGAATATTTTGATGAATAAAGTTATTTTATGGAAAAATACGTATTAAATAAGTATTTTTTTTCAATTCAAAAGCGATAGAACTTTCTTGGTCACCTGATATATATATATATATATATATATATATATATATATATATATATATATATACGAGGGTGGTCCCAGAAGTACCCGGCCTGACCTAGAGATGGAGGTAGTTGTTTGAAAAATATCACTGTATTAGAAAGTACACAATCTATAAAGCATATGTTTCAAGTTTGAGGACGCCACGTTGTTTAGTATTTGTTTGGCAGCCATCAATAGTGAACGTTTTCGGTAAATTTGTGAAAATGGAGAAAATTGGTCATTGTTACGTAATACAATACTTTTCTTTGAAAGGCCTCAGCCCAACCAATAAAAAGCTGAACTGGATTATACTCTGGGTGAGCCTGCTCCTTCGTTTACAACAGTGAAATATTGGGTAGCAGAGTTTAAACGAGGCCGTACGAGCTGCCAAGACGAGCATCGCAGTGGTCGACCAAATGAGGGACGACTCCAGAAATGGTGAAGAAAATCCACAAAGCGGTACTGGATGATCGTCGACTGAAAGTGCGCGAGCTGGCAGACATGGTAGGCATTTCAAAAAGTGCGGTACATCGCATATTATCTGAAAATTTGGACATGAGAAAGCTGTGTGCAAGATGGGTGCCGGTTTGCTCACACTCGAGCAAAAACAGTGTCGTGAGGATGTTTCAATTGAGTGTTTAGCGAAGTTTCACAGCAACAAAGCAGAATTTTTGCGCCGTTTCATAACCATGGATGAAACATGGGTCCATCACTTCACACCCGAGACAAAAGAACAATCAAAACAATGGACTGAAAAGGGAGAACCGGCTCCAAAGAAGGCGAAGACCGGTTCATCTGCAGGCAAGGTCATGGCGTCGGTTTTTTGGGATGCGCGTGGGATAATTTTCATTGACTATCTTGAAAAAGGAAAAACTATCAACGTCAAGTATTATGCGAACTTATTGCAACGTTTGAGCGACGAAATTAAGCAAAAACGGCCGCATTTGGCTAAGAAGAAAGTGTTGTTTCATGAAGACAATGCACCAGCTCACAAATCCGTTATTGCAATGGCCAAAATTAATGAATTAAAGTTTGAATTGCTACCTCATGCACCCTATTCGCCAGATTTAGCCCCCTCGGATTATTTTCTGTTCCCAAACTTGAAAAAATGGCTCAGTGGTCAAAGATTTCCCAACGATGAAGAAGTGATATCGGCAGTTAATGGGTATTTTGAGGAGCAAGACAGTTCTTATTATAAAAAGGGTATCGAACTTATTGAACATCGCTGGAAAATGTGTATAGAGCTGAAAGGAGATTATGTTGAAAAATAAATATATTTCTTTCCAAAATTTTTGTGTTTTCTTTGTTGGGTCGGGTACTTCTAGGACCACCCTCGTATATACACACACACACACACATATATATATATATATATATATGTATATATATATGTGTGTGTGTGTGTATATATATATATGTATATATTAAATTTAATAGATTCATAATTTTTTTGTTTTGTCTATCATCTTAGTGAAAATATGTGAAATACTTACTGTGAACTGATAAGTAGTTAATTTAACTGGAATATTATTGAGAGAATTACCACAAATGACAGACGAGTTAGGTCTATAATAGTTTAGAAAAAGGCTGTTAAGTATTGAAATGGATCTGCGAAACAAGCTGTGAACAATTAAAGATAAAGAAACACATTCTTGTAAGATTTTACGGAACTTGATTAATCGGCAAAGCATTTGAGACTTTAGAATATACAGTAGTAATAAATATAGAAAGAGTTTCACTGCTAAGCTGTGTATTTATATAAAATAAACTATACATGATATAAAAATTCACGTGCTTTTTCTCAATACAAAAACGACAGAACTTTCTTGGTTACCTGATATTATGTTTGAAGTTAAACTTCTTTGAAAACGATAGGCATAAGTCTAAAATCTTTGTGTAACTGAAGTGTTGTGACGGAAGTTTAGTGCAACCATGCCAACGGTGCGAATTAAAACGTTGTGAAACAAAATGTTGTGAAGAAACTGGAGTATAGGTATATATATATACGTAATTTGTGAAACAGCAGTGTAGTGAGTACGGTGGTGTGTACGAGTGCCTGTGCAGTTTTATATATTTAAGCAATATATTGCTTTTTTAAATTATGATGATGCAGAACCCACAGCATATAATTTATATTTTATACTAAATATATAAACAGAATACTGTTTCCTTGTATAATAGAGTTTACCTGGAAAGAAATATGTAAAATATATCAGTTTTCTTTGTTCGATCGACACAAAACTGGCACATAGTGTGCGAAGTAAAATTCTTCTAGTCGAGGAAGTAAGTTGCTAAAAAAGTTCTCGTTACGGTGTATTTTGACTTTGGTTGGTTAGCGGTCTAACATTAAAATATTAATACGAGGTCAGACAATTAAGTAATGGGACAAAATTCAAAAATCGAGTATATTTAAAAATTAAGGTACATCGCTGCGATCCCCTTCAAAGTAGTCCCCTCCCGCATCTATACACTTATTCCAGCGAGTTTTCCAGTTTTCGTAACAATTCTGGAACACTTCTTGTGGGACCTCTCCGAGTACCCTCGTCACAGATTCTTGGATATCTTCAACGGAGTCAAAATGTCGACCTTTGACGAATTTTTTCATATAGGGGAATAGGAAAAAGTCGCAGGGTGACATGTCCGGTGAATAGCGCGGTTGTGGTAACGTTGCGATGCCTTTAGACGCCAAAAACTGAGAGACACTGAACGCACTGTGACAGGGAGCATTGTCGTGATGCAGAACCCTAGTCTTCGCGATCTCTGGACGCACTCTGAGCACCCTTTTTCGTAATTTTTCGAGCACATTGCGGTAGAATACTTGATTTACGGTTTGTCCAGGTGGTACGAACTCTTTGTGAACCACCCCTTTGCTGTCGAAGAAGCAAATCAACATGGGTTTCACTTTAAAATCCCCTTTTTTAAGATGGCCTTTTCTTAAAATCGGCATGCCACCGAAGCACCTGACTACGATTCAGGGCATCACTACCATACACTTTAAGCACTTTTTCATAAGTTCCTTTCGCGGTTTCGCCGAGTTTTGCACAAAATTTTATAGCGCACCGTTGCTCTAAATTTCTCTGTTCCATTTTCGTGACATGCACTACTCGCGCGTTGTTACAAAACACTAAACAGCTGGCGAAGAAATAATCGTACGAGGGTGGTCAAGGTCTCAATCGAGAGAGTTGGGATCTGCTATTACGGTGGCGGAGTTACAGGTTCGCAGTGTTACCACAGGCCGAGAAAAAAAAATCGGTCGCATTACTTAATTGTCTGACCTTATATATCCATGGCAACTTTAGTACTTGATTGACAAATTGTTTATTAAATATAAAATGAACATCTAACCTTTTCAAGAAAACTGTTTGCACCTAACGAAATAACTTTAATTTACAACAAAACTTATTTATATACTTTGACAATGTAATTGTTATGAGCCAACATCACTACCAAAGTCTATATTTGGCGCCACGCGTTGCTATTCACAAAGCATATACAAGGTCAGACAATTAAGTAATGCGACCGATTTTTTTTCTCGGCCTGTGGTAACACTGCGAACTTGTAACTCCGCCACCGTAATAGCAGATCCCTACTCTCTCGATTGAGACCTTGACCACCCTCGTACGATTATTTCTTCGCCAGCTGTTTAGTGTTTTGTAACAACGCGCGAGTAGTGCATGTCACGAAAATGGAACAGAGAAATTTAGAGCAACGGTGCGCGAGATTGTCTCGAGCAGGTTGAAAGTGATCCTACTCTTCTCGATCGAGTTATTACTGGTGATGAAAGTTGGTTCTTTCAATATGACCCCGAAACTAAACGACAAAGCCAACAGTGGCTGTCCCCTGGAGCACCAAGGCCAAAGAAGGCGAGAATGAGCAAGTCCAAAGTGAAAACCATGTTGATTTGCTTCTTCGACAGCAAAGGGGTGGTTCACAAAGAGTTCGTACCACCTGGACAAACCGTAAATCAAGTATTCTACCGCAATGTGCTCGAAAAATTACGAAAAAGGGTTCTCAGAGTGCGTCCAGAGATCGCGAAGACTAGGCTTCTGCATCACGACAATGCTCCCTGTCACAGTGCGTTCAGTGTCTCTCAGTTTTTGGCGTCTAAAGGCATCGCAACGTTACCACAACCGCGCTATTCACCGGACTTGTCACCCTGCGACTTTTTCCTATTCCCCCACATGAAAAAATTCGTCAAAGGTCGACATTTTGACTCCGTTGAAGATATCCAAGAATCTGTGACGAGGGTACTCGGAGAGGTCCCACAAGAAGTGTTCCAGAATTGTTACGAAAACTGGAAAACTCGCTGGAATAAGTGTATAGATGCGGGAGGAGTCTACTTTGAAGGGGATCGCAGCGATGTACCTTAATTTTTAAGTATACTCGATTTTTGAATTTTGTCGCATTACTTAATTGTCTGACCTCGTACATATAAAATTTTAGGAAATCAAACAATTTTGGTATCAGTTATTTTGTAATTAAATATTCCGAAATTAGTAGCTGAATGAACGAGGGCATCGTGTAAAAAATAACAGTTAAACCAACCACCGACAATTGAAATAAAAATTTAAAAATGTAGACTGAAATGTGTGCGCGAATTCAGGTCAAAAAAGAAGGAACTTTCTAACATCTTGCACACTGTCACTCAATTAGTGAATTCTCCACCGTCGAGCCAACAATGAACTATCAACGAATGCAAGGCCTACCTAATCCAACTATTAGGTTGTAACATATCAAGTTACCGAATTTCAGTCAGTCAGAAATCGACCGCGATTGAGAAACGTTCTGTGCAATATTTTACAGGTTCTGCTATTTGGAATTAACTAATGTTCTGTACCCTATAATTGTTTTTAAATACGTAGTTATTGTTGTTACGTTTATTTTTTTATACCCTTTAACAGGATGGTGTCCACAAAACATTTGCTTGTACTTTTTTATATGAGTTCAAGTTCACAATGCAGCGGTAACAGGTAAAAATATTAATGGAACTTTCGGAGAAGGGTCTACTAGCCAGAGAACAATTCTATTATGGTTCAAAACATTTCGTTCGATAATATGAATCTCGACATTGAGCCTCGAGGAAGGCCCAGGACCATTGTGAACGAAGAACATTCGAGAGCCATGGTGGAAGCTAATCCACATACAACAGTTCGAGCTCTCGCATGTGATTTAAGTGTTAGTGTTATAACTGTTTCTTGTCACCTCACTGCAATAGGAAAGGTGAAAAAGCTAGATAAGTTGATGGTGCACGAATTGACAGATGGTCAGAAACTGAGACGCTTAGAGGTGTGTTCTTCATTGATGATTCGAAATGATAAAATGCAATTTTAAATCGAATTATTACTTACGATTAAAAGTGGATTCTTTATGATAACAGAAAAATATCTGGATAATGGTTAAATGCAAATGAAGCTCTAACACGCACCCAAACAGTCATTACACAAAAAAAATATGGTTACTGTGTGGTGGACAAATAATCAAATAATCCAATATTCTTTTCTGACACCAGGCGAAGCAATTACAGATGATTTATATTGTAGCGAAATCGACAATATGAATGAAAAATTAAAAACTAAACACCCAATGCTAATCAATAGATATGGGCCAATACTAATGCAAGACAATGCTCGACCAGATACATCTCGAATCACAATTTCCAAATTAAATTCATTAAATTATGAAATTTTACATCATCCCCCTTGTTAACTAGATCTTTCACCGGCAGACTATCATCTTTTTCCCCACTTGGAATATTATTTAATAAAGAAAAAATTTCGAAACCAAACAGAAATGATTCAAGGACTCGAAGACTTTATAAGCTCTAAAAATGTCGATATTTATAAAAATCGGATAAACAATGTAATTTCAATTTTTTTCGTTGGCAAAAGACCATTGAAACTGATGGAGCTTATTTTGATTAAATATATTTTATTTTGTTAAAAATATTGCGTTTTAGTTCTCACCTACAAATTCCGCAATTTCATATGTTACACTCTAATAGCTTCATTGATATTAATTTAAATCGTAGGTTACCATATAAAAATTTGCAATCACATAAAAAAGTGCCCATATAATATTTGAAAAACAGTTTATAAACAATCAATTTTTGTGATCCGGCTGTGGTGTGAAAATGATTTAAAAAATATACTACCGATACAGTAGAAACTCTTCTCAAAACCTTTCCAAGTAAATAAATAAATAATTTTAGAACGTGTAGCTGTTGTAGGTTATCACTGATTAGAAATACTATTCACAAATTATCCAAATTGAATGGATTTGCGTATTCGAACATTCAATACATCCCACTTGCCTCACCTGGAATGGTCTCAGAACGACTTATTTCTCGACGAATTCCATTTATGCACATTCGGCGTTTATGTCACGTGCATGGGTAATACGAAATTTTGGGACAAATAATAAATATTCCCGTGGATGTTCTGATTGAATGTGATGTGGATGTGCGATTTGTCTGATGATGATGCAGAACCCACATAATAACATTTTTATTTATACTAAATATATAAATAGAGTATTGTTTCCTGATAAAATAGAGTTAAACAAGGAAGAAATGTATATAAAAAATAAATTATTCTCTATTTACAACTCGGAAGTGTCACTTCAACAACACGAGGCCTCACACACATACATTTTTTTTGAAATATTATACTGACTTCTATTGATATAATGATATGAATATATGTCTCAATTCAATTTATCCGCCGGCTTTCTACTTTCGCATAACTGTATATATTACAGTAGACCTATTTATCTGGACACCCATTAATTGATGGATTAACAATTTTTATGTTAAGCGTTCTAAAAGTCTCTATTTATTAAATTATAACTAAATCCAAGAGGTGATCTGAACTTTAGAGCAGAGTTTCTCATCCTTTTTACCGCGTGACCCAATATGTTTGTTTGTAATGGTTCCGCGACCCAAATGTTTATACTATAAAATTTTTAATACCTGGTAGACGAGTCATTATATTTTATATAAATAAATAAAATGATGCATATTTGATAATAATTTCTATTTGTGAAATGTAACATTGTCAGGCCGGTCAAAGTAATAGGAATATATGAGCATGTTATTTAGTTTACTATGACATCAACGGATGGCGTTAGTTGTTCAATTTATAAGTCATTTTGTATATCGTTTTACTATTGGCAGAGAACATGAAGATATAAATGATCTCTATTGGTCAAAAAAACTGGATTCTTAAGCCGGCCACACACATTCTGGTAGATCTGACAGGTTTGCCTGAACAGGCAGACCTGCACAAACAAAATCAAAACGTGTGTTAAACCTGCGCCCCGCCACACACATTACGGTAGACCTGACAGGTTTGCCTGTACATGCGGACGTGCACAGGTAAACCGGACAACAAGTCATTATGCATTTTCCGGTTTCTTACATTTTTTTAGCAATTTTTGCATGTTTTTGCACGACATGACAATCCCCCAAAACTGAAAAAATCATTCCCGTGGTTTCGGCATCATTTTCTTTAACTGCAACGCGAAAAATGAGCAATTCCTAATGTACTACTTTTTGAACTCAATCGAATTCACTACTGATTTGTGAGGTTATGCTGATTGGTGAAGATATATTTTTTTTAAATCTTAAAGTTGGTACTTCAAAATCCTAAAACGATAAGTAAATATTTCAATTTAAAACAAAGTTATGATTGATTCAATTTAAAGGCACCGAATTAATTTTTACATCTAATATATTTGAATAAGCAGCGATCTTCGTTTTTCTCTAACATTTAAGAAAATAACTATTTTTTTATAATTTGTTTTATTCCAGTATACCTGGAATTTAAAGTTATTTTCTTTTCATTGAGGTGACAATTCTTTTTTTTATATCTCGATTACCGGTTTTGCCTTTCGACATTTTCTGATCATAGAATACCGAACAAACAATGTTGAAAGGCGAAACCAGTAATGGTGGAAAAAACAAAGAACAGTGACCTCAAATAAAAATAAATTAACTTAACAATAACCAATACTTTTTTTAAAACTTGACATTTCTTACAGCAATATCTCACAAATATCAGGTTGGTAGAAAAATAATTGCGGTTTATAACCTTCAAATTCAAATTTTTCTCTTTTTTTATTTTCCTAACTTTTTTAAGTAATCTAGAACTTTTCGATGACTTACATCTAACTTTCGTGCAAGCTCTCAACTTATTGTGCATAGTTTTGATTCAACTATCGCCTTCAGTTGGTCGTTATGAACTGAAAAAGAACACCTGCGACCTTCTTCATCTTCAAGACTTTCATCCCCAGCACGAAATTTTGTAATCTCCATTGCACCGTATGTTTCTTAACAGTACCCACGCCAAAAGTATCGTTTAGTTTATAAGCAGTTCTTTTACCCTGCCACCCGTTTTGAATTCATACAAAAAAATTCCTCTTCTTTACATCTTTTACAATTTAAATTCGATAATCCAATTTGAATCAAAATTAAAAATAAAACCAAAGTCAATGTCATCAAAATGCAGACCGAAAAATGCAATTTAAAATAATATTACATGAACACGATGAAATTACACTTTCATTGAAAAAAAATAAAGTTATAATTCAGAAAAGAAAATTTATTTTCCTACCAAAGTAATAAAATAGTTAAAATTCTATTCGACCGACTACTTGCTATAAAAAATCATCGTCGAATATGACTGTTAGGTATAATTATTGAAAAAATAAAAAACGATTTCAGTTATTCTGTTTTTTACGAACCAAAGAGGTTGTTTTGAACTGATTTATTCTTTCACTTGTACTTAAATGAACAAAACATATGTAGAAATACTAATAAAAAATACTAAGTTAATCATAAATTGAAAATAAGAATGAACTTGATATTTATTATATAAAGTCTATTGTAAATTATTTTTAAAGATATATCTTTTTTGATTTATATATATATATATAATGTAGAACTATACAAAAACATGCGTGTGTTATGCTTGTTGGTATTTGCTTAAGAAAAAAAAATAACCTACCCCACGTCTATACATAATAGAATACAATCCTGTCACGCACACAGTTACATGTAATCTAACCTATATAATCTAAGTCTGTTGAAGATAAGACAAAGTCATCTACAAAATAAGTCAGGGATGTGGGCAAACAATATGGGGTTGGGTTTGACTTGTTTACATTCACTCCTATGGCGTTAAGTACTTTTGACAAAAGCGGTCTCGTTTCCTATTGTATAGCACAGCGTATGACACACAAAACGGCTATTGTTTCGTGGCTCTTCTAGCGACTACCGACCAACGAACCAACGTACCAACCAACCAGTCAGTCAAGCATTAATATATCTTCCATATCAATATACAGCATGTTTCTCAATTCCTATAGATACATTGTTAAACAAGAAAATAACTACAAGTATTTAATTTTTTCAAATAGAAAATAATTGATAGGACATGAAATTTGTTATTTCTATTCATAGACACTGAAATACATCATTTAAATTTCACTTCTTTAACTCCCTTTCTTTCCCACCTCGCTCACTACCATTTCCGTATCATCTAACCAATAACATTGAAATTAACAAATAATACACACAAATAATACACATAAAATCATAATTTTCTATAGGAAAATTTTAAATTAACATAACAAATAACATCATATTGAAGATAATAATCAATTCAATTAGTTAGAGTGTTAAGGATGTATTGATGACTAATCGATTGATTGATGGCAGCTCTATAAATTAAACTAAACACTGAGAACGCAACAAACGGATTTGTTCTGATGTATAAAATATTAATCAGTGTATAAACGATCGTCATCAGCGTACGACCGAATGTATTGTGTATGAGAATACAGTCAGCAGCACAGTGTGTGTGGATTAAGTATTCTATAAGCAACAAAACTGTTATTATTATCCTCTCAAAACCGTCGTGGTCGTACATATTTTCAAGAAAAGGGCATCTTTGGACTGCACTCTCCGCCAATAAGTTGTTTGATGTCAGGGAAGAAAAATCGTTCCTCCCCGACATCTGAATCATTACAAGAGTGAAGATCAATCGATAGTAACCAATCATAGTACAGACCACGTAAATTATATCAACCAATCAGAGTACGAATAAAATCAGGCACCGCGGAGGAAGATTAATTTTTATTTATAGAGAAATATGAAATTTAAAAAAAAACTACTTTTAATATGTGTAAGCTGTTATTCAAGCACTTTACACAAGTTCTTTTCTGCCTGCACCACGTTGACCATCTTTTTAGAACATTCACAGTTTACAATGCCCCAAATTCACTTCTTCTTCACTTATGTTAACAGTTTGAAAGGTTAAAGAAAACTGACTCACATATGTAATACCTAACTTAACTAAACTACCAGATTGACATTTTCCCAATTCAAATCGGTTTTATTCAGGTCGGGTTAGTTAACGATCAATAACGCATAAAAGTGCACAAGAGTCGTTTGAATGGTTTGGAAATTTTGAATGAGATAGCGCCACTATTCATTTTATAACGTCGCGGCTATCAAATGACATTTTTCAAACTAACATAGGCGAAATTTCAGTCTGAAGCGACGCGTTGTTTACATTCTACAGATATTTGAAGAAGCATTGTAGTAGTTACCGCAAAAATGAAAAAAGAGTTCCATACAGTGATAAAACTTTTATATTTAAATAAATGAACGGCCGTCTACATCAAAGCGGAGTTGGATGAAGTTCATGGGGACAACACTAGTGTTGAAGACCATTTATTTCTGGATAAATGAGTTTAAGGTGACCGAACATGTACTGAAGATGGAGTGAGTTCTGGACGTCCAGTTGAGGTCACCATGATGGATAGCGTTGAAAAAATTCATGGTATCATTATGGAAGACCGCCAAATGAAAATGCGTCAGATTGCTGAGACTGTAGGCATCTTATCTGAAAAAAATGCACATAGAAAAGCTGTGTACTCTATGGGTGCAGCGATTGTTAACTGTCGACCAAAAACGTACACGGAAGTACATTTTAATCAAGTTTTTAGCAATGTTTCCGCAGGCCTTATTGCATGGATTCATCACCGTGGATGAAACATGGATTCAACACTACACATCTGAGCCGAAGCAGCACTGAAAGTAGTGTGCAACGACTGGTGAACTGAAGTTAACCCAAAAAGGCGAAGACCGTTTTGTTCACTGAAAGGTATGGGCATGGTTTTTTGGTATTTTACAGGAATCATCCTGATCGAATACTTAACGAAGACAAAAACGATAACAGGAACCTCTTATGCAACATTATTGTTTGAAAGAAAAGCTAAAATAAAAACGGCCAAGATTGGCCGTTTTGTTGGCTGAGAAGGTGATGGTCACTCTTTTTTAGGATTCCCAATGAATCATCCTGACAGACTACATAACTAAAGGAAAAACGATAACATAAGTCTATTATGCAACATTATTGAACCGTTTGAAAGAAGAACTGAAACGAAAATGACCAAATTGGCGGAGAAAAAAATGCTCTTTCACCAGAAAATGTCTCACAAATCGACCGTAGTAATGGCAAAATTACACAGATTAGGCTTCAAAATAATTCCACATCCATTTGTGTGACTTCTTCCTCTTTCCAAATTTGAAAATTTGGCTCGATGGGAAGAAATTCTTGTCGAATGCGGATTTCATTACCGCTGTAAATGCGTATTTTTCAGACTCGCTAGACCAAGTGTCTAGCACTCAATGAAGACTATGTTGAGAAATAAAATCGATTATTTCCAAAAAGGTTCTTTAACTTGCTTTTTTACCATACTGATCAAACGACCCTCGTATGTATTAGAAAAACGACCTACATTTTTCGGACTACTGACACATTTAGAAACGAACTGCGTTAAAATGAACATACAGTGTACAATCCGTTCTGAATCGAGCTTGTTCGCAATAATTGTTTTATCATTCATCGAAAATAAAAAATATAAAATAATATTTTGATCTATACATCAGTTTCAATTTTTTAACAGAAAATTTAAAATTATATTATGATAATTTCTGTCATTTTATTTTATCAAATTCAAAAACTCTATCTTAGATATCTATACACCGAATTAGTATGCTATAAGCAGCCTTTCCTTTTTTCTGTTCAAATTTAAAAAAGTACGACCGTGTAAGTGGTTGAAAGTGTCGTAATACGATACACATTCTATACATTGAACACACCTCACTAAAAACCACGATATTAGTGCGACAAAGAGCCTACAACACTTTATATCTGTATAGTGCGAGTGTCATGTCAATGTCAAGATAGTTCTGTAACAATACGTTATGGCTTCCATATATAGCGCTTGTGCTTTTTTTGTCGACGTTCAAGGATGTTGTCTGTTGTTTTTAGACAAATGCACACAATATGTGTATACACAGTAGTGTTTATATAATACGAAGACTTGTAGGTCAAAGTTTTATTTCTGTATATGTTGCTGTTAAATATGCGAGGGCGAGGGATCTTTTATGTAAAATTTCTATGAATACAGGCATTGTTGTATATACTAGAAAACGTTCATAAAATCATCATCTCTCATATGTTACAGTCATAAAAAATATTCTTACTTGAACCTTTTTTTGATGTGCTAGAAATTTGTATATATATATATATATATATATACACGCATACATACATATGTATATATATATACATACGTACATATATATATATATATATATATATATATATATATATATATATATATACAGTGTCAATCCTCCTATAACGCGATTGAGTAGTACTGCGTTATATGGAAACCGCAATTATTCAAATTCAGAAGCAAGTATATACGAGGGTGGTCCCAGAAGTACCCGACCCAACAAAAAAAACACAAAAATTTTGGAAAAAAATATATATATATTTTTCAACATAATCTACTTCCAGCTCTATACACTTTTCCTATCGATGTTCAATAAGTTCGATACCCTTTTTATAATAAGAACTGTCTTGCTCCTCAAAATACCCATTAACTGCCGACATCAATTCTTCATCGTTGGGAAATCTTTGACCACTGAGCCATTTTTTCAAGTTTGGGAACAGAAAATAATCCGAGGGGGCTAAATCTGGCGAATAGGGTGCATGATGTAGCAATTCAAACTTTAATTCATTAATTTTGGCCATTGCAATAACGGATTTGTGAACTGGTGCATTGTCTTGATGAAACAACACTTTCTTCTTAGCCAAATGCGGCCGTTTTTGCTTGATTTTTTCGCTCAAACGTTGCAATAAGTTCGCATAATACTCGCCGTTGATAGTTTTTCCTTTTTCAAGATAGTCAATGAAAATTATCCCAC
Source organism: Acanthacorydalis orientalis (assembly GCA_034766995.1). Taxonomy (NCBI): domain Eukaryota; kingdom Metazoa; phylum Arthropoda; class Insecta; order Megaloptera; family Corydalidae; genus Acanthacorydalis; species Acanthacorydalis orientalis. The sequence goes on from CM068313.1 coordinate 58,626,186, forward strand.
GCGCATCCCAAAAAACCGACGCCATGACCTTGCCTGCAGACGAAACGGTTTTCGCCTTCTTTGGAGCCGGTTCTCCCTTTTCAGTCCATTGTTTTGATTGTTCTTTTGTCTCGGGTGTGAAGTGATGGACCCGTGTTTCATCTATGGTTATGAAACGGCGCAAAAATTCTGCTCTTTTGCTGTGAAACTTCGGTAAACACTCAATTGAAACATCTTCACGACACTGTTTTTGCTCGAATGTGAGCAAACGCGGCACCCATCTTGCAGACAGCTTTCTCATGTCCAAATTTTCAGATAATATGCGATGTACCGCACTTTTTGAAATGCCTACTATGTCTGCTAGCTCGCGCACTTTCAGTCGACGATCAACCAGTACCGCTTTGTGGATTTTCTTCACCATTTCTGGAGTCGTCACCTCATTTGGTCGACCACTGCGATGCTCGTCTTGGCAGCTCGTACGGCCTCGTTTAAACTCTGCTGCCCAATATTTCACTGTTGTAAACGAAGGAGCAGACTCACCCAGAGGAGAATCCAGTTCAGCTTTTATATTGGTTGGGCTGAGGCCTTTCAAATAAAAGTATTGTATCACGTAACGATGGCCAATTTTCTCCATTTTCACAAATTCACTGAAAACGTTCGCTATTGATGGCTTCCAAACAAATACTAAACAACGTGACGTCCCCAAACTTGAAACATATGCTTTATAGATTGTGTACTTTCTAATACAGTGATATTTTTCAAACAACTGCCGCCATCTCTAGGTCAGGCCGGGTACTTCTGGGACCACCTCGTATATAAATCAGGCTGATTCGTTCTGCATTATATGGAAACTGTTTTCTCAGAGCACCTTGTGAATACGGTTATGAAATAAAATTTTATAGATACAAAAGGCAATAAATATATGTTTACATATTTCAAATTATTTTTATTGAATTTAAGGGGCCATATAAGACAAAAAAACGAAGTGAAATATAAACTAAAACACTATTTTAAACCATAAAAGTGTAATAGAATACATAATGCTATAGAGAGACTGCTTAATCAAATTATGATGTATTATACAAAAACCGTGTTATGAGTAGCACGTTAAAAGAGGGTTTAATGTATATATATATATACATTATACATACATACATATATAAACCCGCCCCTCAATTTACGCGGAGTGTCCGTTCCACGTGGATTCGTTTTACGCGAATGAAGATCGCGTAAATTAAGTCTATCTGTACAATAGAAAAAATATTGGAAATAAAAGCTAGTAAAGTTGTAGATACACATATTTACTTAACATAAATTAAAAGAATGACGTTTTAGAAAACAAAAGTTGATAAATTTCATTCGGTGTCACTGGTAAACGCTTGTTACGTACTTTTAAAACTTCTAGGAAAATATTTTTTTCTGGCTTCGTAAATTAGGATCGCAAAGATGATTAGTAAGTCAATGTGACATCTCTCTGAGCATGTTTTGTGCGAGACTGCCGTGCTTTTCTTTTTATACGTTCAAGTAAGAATTTTCGTCAATTTGATGTATAATAAATACAATGAAAAATTATATAAAATGAAATCTATCTGACCAATACAGCAAAATCAATACCGCATATAAAAAGTGCAGCGTAAATGGAGGTATAATTTACCGAGTAAAAAAAACTCGTGTTAAAAAGGTCGCGCGTAAATTGAGGGACGGGTGCATACATACATACATACATACATACATATATATATATATATATATATATATATATATATATATATGTGTCGCACGACTGATCCTTCAAAACTTGAATGAAATGGGCTATGAAACATTGCCTGATCCACCATACTCATCAGACACCGCGCCAACTTAATTATCACTTGTTTAAGCATTCCGACAACTTCTTACAAGGTATAGTCTTCAAGAACCAAGCTGCTGCAATAGAGCAAAGTGCAATTCGAGATTTTATCAACTCGAGAACTCCGGAATTTTATACTACCGGAATAAATAAACTTGTAATTAATTGGCAACAATGTGTCTATTCTAAAGGTGTTTATTTCGATTAATAAAATTAATTATTAGCTGAAAAAAAATATATGAATCTAAAGGTCATAAACCGCAATTATTTTTCTACCAGCCTATTATTATGATAGTGTTGTCTCGCCTCATCAACATGTTCAAAACGCCAAATTATATTTTTTTAATTACCTATATACAGTTCTGACACATTCACTAAATTTACTTTTAGAAAAAAATTCTTTTTCACTCTAAAAATCACACCAAATTTTTCGATAAGAAATATTTATTCAATTATTATAATTTCGGGTATCATAAACGATAATTGAAAATAATTAATAATAGTTTATTGAATATTTTTGATCGAAACATCTGATGTGGTTTGTGGGGTTAATCAGGAACTCATTTGAGGAATTTTAAATTACTTTTATGTTTTTTTTTGATATGGATAGATTTATCGTATAAGGAATTAACTTAAAAAATAGTATCTATTAATTCAATCCAAGGGATTAAATTCTTTGTTACTTTGCCATGTTAAAAACGTTTCACATTAATATTGAGATGTTCAATTATTTTTCTACCAACCTAATACAGTATTTTATTTTTTTCAATAGAAAATAAATGAAAAATCATATATATATATATATATATATATATATATACATATATATATATATATATATATATATATATATATATATGTAT